>UCQR01084124.1:3097-15016 GCA_900474235.1 Cecidostiba semifascia | reverse complement strand
GAGAGAGAGAGAGAGAGAGAGAGGGCCGAGAGTTTCGCAGTCATTGTAAATCATTTATAACGAGCGAGAGCTCATTAAGACTATGGTCTACTGCACAAACACGCTGACCCGTTTTTTTTTCTTCAAAAGCTTCTCGAAGGTCACGCCATTTCGAGCTATAATATACGCATCTATATATGCCATCGTTTTGCACGGCTAACGGTTCGTTAGCCGCATTAAATGACGAGAGGTGAGAGACTATACACGTTATGTGCACTAATTAATGCCGAAACTCTCGTCACTTATATAAATATATACAGATTCGACTTTTGAGAATCCCCGATATTGACACGTGCGCGCGCATTATAATCTCCTTAAATCACGCGCGTGGCAAATCCAGCCGACGCAGCATTATTCTCTAGAACCATTCGAGAGTGAGAGAAAAAAATAAAAGAGTCGCTGCAGTGTTCTCGCGCTCGATGGGTCTTTAAACGCGCAGTAGCTCTTACGCGGTAATGCATTAACTCGCGGCGAATCGAAGAAGAAGGAGGAGAGAAAAGTGGGCAAGACCGCACGGAGTCGCACACACAAATCATGGAGAGAGAGAGAGAGAGAGATCTCGCGTCTGTGCATTAGGCGCGAAATTTCAGATCCATTAGTCCCGCGGGAGAACAAAGTGCGCGTGAGAGAGAGAGGCGTCTTTCTCTCCCCGTGAAATATGTATAGACAGTGTCGCCCGAACACCGCCAAGGAGTGAGCAACGGTTATAGCGAAACTTGCCGCTGCTACTGCAGGGCTTTTTATATACCTTGTCGCGCGAGTCGGCCGTTAGTTATCATAGCAAAGTTTCAGACACATACCGTCCACGCGCGTTTAGAAGTGTAGTAGTAGAATTTATATTATAACTGAAAAGTATCTCTTATTACACTGGAGAGCGATCGATTTCGAATTCGAATCATTAATCAGCCGTTATATAACTTCGACGGCATATCAGAACGAGAGAGAAAAAGAGAGAGAGAGAGAGAGATCGACAGGTCCGTCGGATCCAATTCTCCTCTTTTAATTTTCCAATATGAGACACGTAATTGCAGAGCAGCATCGGCAGCTTGATCTTCTCACTCTATCTCTCTCTATAAATCCCGTTCCATCAGACAGCTCGCGGCGCCGGGTCACGGGGAAATTGAAAAATTATTGTTATCTCAACGATTCCCGCACTCTCTCTCTCTCTCTCTCTCTATCCCCACGGAGCGCAAGCCGCCAGCTCACCCCCAAGAGCTGAGAGAACTTCCGCGTTCTCACTTTTCCGGAGAGTAGAAGATCTCCTCCTCCTCCTCGGGGGTAAGTATAGGGGAAATCTAATAAAGCTGCTGCTGCTACTGCTAAGCAGAAGGACAGCTGCAGGGAAATTCTCACTCATTTCTCACCGACCCAATTTGTCCGACGTTTCTTCAACGCCATTTAGTTGATAGGCATCGATATAACATATATAATATATTCTCGTGAGTTTAATTCGATGTAGCGGGTGTCTTATACGTATTATATATCCGAACTGCAATTGATCGAAAAATAAAAAAACGGATGAATTTTCAACGATTAAAACACATCGTCGGCTCGCTATAATAATATTAATAATGCACGTGTGTAAAAATCCGGCATTAATATGCGCGCGGGATAAATCCGCGGGGATTAAAAGAAAGTGGCCCGACACGTCCGACGAGTCATTCATTAAGCATCAGACTAGTGCAGGTCCCGGCGCTGCGCATTTTTTCGGCCAAATTCCCCGGAGGATATAAGGACACGCGTACATTTATACGCGGTTAATCAAATATTCCAGGACTTTCCCCGACGGGGGACACCGGCTATGTGCCTGCTGAGCTTTTTTTTTTCAATTTTCGAAGCGTATCCTTGCCGTGTCGTCGCGGACGGATTATTTTCCATCAAAAAGCAGCTCTCGTCGTTTATATACGGTTTTAATATAAACGTCCTCTCCCCGCCGTGCGGATATGATGAAAAAAGCTAAAGCATCAGCAGCAGCAGCAACAATCGAAAATCAATTAGTCAGCCTCTGCTCCGTCCAGGCTAATTCACGCGCCGTGTGTGTGTCCGTGTCCTAAATCAATCACGGCCAGATTCAAAACATTCGCCGCCAATAACCGGGGCACACGAAAGCGGCGTCATAAGATATATATCCGTCATAATATACAATATATCAGCTGCGATGAATTAATTATTCCCCTTTTGATGCTGCGGCAGCTCGACGCGGTGGTGTGTGTACAATAAAACGCTGTCCTCTCTTTCACGCCTGTATTGCCGGCGCTTCTCTGTTTCCTCTCTCTCGCGGCGCTGCAGCTGATGCAATAAACGTCGATTTTTTTACGTGTCGGGATATACACCATACCAGCAGCCGGCATTGTCCTCGTCGCTGATTTTCATTGGGACTTTTTATGCTTCCTTCCGCGCCCGCATAAATATACACATATATACGTATATATTCTCAGTGTGTAAGGCAATGTTTAACGAGTGTGTAATGACACTAACTCTCGCGTTTGTATATATACATTATACACCCTGCATACACACACAGAGAGATAGACACAAAAAGGGCGCGAGAATTAATTGGAATCGAGCGCGATAAAGCTGAAGTGCGCGCTCGGAATACTTTTGAAAGCTCTCCGGATTCAGGCGAAAAAGGCCGATATTACCGCTTTGTTTTGTTTTTCTCTCTCTCTCTTCCGACTGCAGCTGCAGCAGAAGCTCAGTCTTCAAACAGATACGGCGCCTTTTGTTTGCGCAACGCCGGGCGCGATACACAGTACCGCGCGCAAAGCGTCTATTCTTTAAAGCCAAATATACGTATACAGACACACACACACACACGGTTGCGGCAGGTTTTTTTACCCCCTATATGCGCTATCTTCGCGCGCATAGTTCTTTGTTAAAGGGTTTTCGATTATCTTGCTTACGTTTTTTCAGCTATCCGCTCTCTCTCTCTCTCTCTCGACTCTCTTTCACGCGCGCTTTTTCACGCTCAGCCATTCATTTTATCCGACGCTTGCGCGCGTGCGATATATGTATGCGTAAAATATGAAAAATGTGTTCAAAGATCCTTGTACGCAATTTTCAGATATTGAATCATCGAGGTAAAATCAAACTATACGCTCATAGAGAAGGACAGGGAGAGAGAGAGAGAGAGGCCCTTCATGAACTTTACGCTCCTCTTCGCGCGAAGTTAATCAATAACCAATAGTTCGATAACCATCAGTCTCGGCAAACAGGCTTGATTGCATAAAAGGGAGCGATATATACATATAGCAGTTGACTCGAACGCGCGCTCTCGACTGAAACTCGAAAAAGTTTCGGAGCGCGAGTTTCGAAAACTCGATCCGCAGAAATCGTAATGAGTTCGCGCGCGCGCGAGCGCATTGAAAAGAGTTTCGCAACTGGCATCAAACGCTGTATATGTATATATACGCTACTATATAGAGGATCTAATTAAAGCTGAGTCTATACACAGTTTTCGCGTCGATTACGATCGCGTTTGCAGAGCCTCGAGGGTTTTAGTTAATCTCGAAATTTTTTAAATAAATTGCGTACTATAATAAATACACAGACACCAGTGCGTACACGCCGGGGTTTGATTTATTCAGTTCGTGCGAAAATGACGCATATGCAAATGTGTGTCTCGCGCGCGTCGACGGTCCAACACGCTGTGACAGGGCAATTATATTTATTATAGTGTCGGATATTGTTTTTGCCAGGCGCGCAGTATATGTACCTGTGGCACCGAACGACGCGCGCTTTGTAGAAACCGAGAAAATATATAAGCGCCGGGTGTTATATAACAACGACACAAAGGGTTATAATAACACTCGTTCTCAATATATTCACCCCACAATTCAATTATCATTGGCTCGACTGTCTTCATATACATCAGATTTTTCCGCGTGGACTTGATTATCGCCGCGTGTTTATTTGAATAATTTATCATTTCATTTGCTTGTATATACGCATATATAGACGCGCAAGTGCAATCAGCGCTAACGAATAAACGTGCAAACGCGATTTCAATATTTACTATGCTCTCTTGTGCGGCGGGGGGAGAGTATAGAGAGAGAGAGAGAGGAAAAACTTTCAGCCGGCTGCAGAGAACACAAAGTGATGGAAAACAGCTGAGCGGAATAATTCATACCAACAGCGGCTATGGATATATCGAAGAAAAAGGGAGGCGTGTATATATATATAAGGGAGAGCCCTTTTTCCGCAGTGCGGAATCGAAAGCTCTTCTCGCGCGTGCAGTACCTATAGAAAGACGCCGCCGTCGTCCCTGAAAAGGGCACGTTCGAATCGCGCAACCGTGAAAAAGGCAGATCGACAAATATAACTATACAGCGACCCACGACAAAGTGAAACGAC
This sequence comes from Cecidostiba semifascia, assembly GCA_900474235.1. Classification (NCBI taxonomy): domain Eukaryota; kingdom Metazoa; phylum Arthropoda; class Insecta; order Hymenoptera; family Pteromalidae; genus Cecidostiba; species Cecidostiba semifascia. The sequence continues at coordinate 10,624 of UCQR01084124.1, read as the reverse complement.
GAGCTTCTTATATTCTTCTCTCTTTCTTTATTGTTATCTCTTTGAAAGAGAATTCTGAGGATGAATAACTCATAATAGTGATCCACAGACTCATTGTTAGTCCGTCGGATTAGCATAATTTATCTACGTGATGTTTATCCTATTCTATATAGATATAGCAAAGCTCGAAATAAAGTTCTCTCCACTCGAAAAGTAGCTGAAATAGTTAGCACCGAGAATCTTTTTACCATGAGAGAGAAGCAGGGCTTCTTATCCGAGAGGGAAAGGCGGCTCCCTCGTAAAGTTCCGAGGGAATTAAGGGAACGTTCCCCCACAGGGGATGTTTACGATTCGAGCGCTCTGCGGAACACGTTGCAGTTGAAATCGTGCGTGATGTTGCATCATAGACGAGAATTTTTTCTTCTTTTTCTTCGAATCACGCGAGATAGTGTGATTCGCTAATAATTACATACGGGAGATAAGGTTATACGAAAAAAAAAAACGAGTGATGAATGTGTACACCAAACAGTGACGGTGTATATCTGCAAGCGAACCGTATATCTGATACCGCGCTGTACGTAAACAATAACAAATCGGTCGATGCACTTTGCGTATATACATCTAACTCGCCTGTGGATGACAATAGTATATAGAGAATACTGATGATATACGATTTTGGAGTTATTTATGTCTGACGCCAAATTTATGCTACTGATGCGGATTTTGAATAATTATCGCGATTGTACAATAATATGTAATCAAGAGTTCATTGAATCGCGTCAGTAGCTTTTGATTGCATAATTCGACGTATATAATTATATATAAGTTTAAAAATAAATAAACGATTATATAATCACGCGGGGAATAATAAAATCCAATAGTATAATCTCGGTATGCATTAGGAGGAAAAAACCTTAATTACTGTTTAAGCTGCAGCAGCAGCAGCAGCTGGAGTCGTTAAAAAAGAGTTTCCTCATTAAAAATCCCTCTCATCTCGCGCAAAGAATAAAGCAGTTATATACCCTCGCACACAGAAACACAAAATTTTTCAAAGTCCATTAAAAAGAACCAACAATTTCAAGTCTCTCGATCTTTCACCAGTCGCGTAATAAAATAAAAAAAGAATAAGTGAACAACGCGTGTTATACACACCGCCGATCGATATATTCAATCTTTCAGTACACACGTACCTGAGTAAAACGCTCGACATTTTGCCAAAGTACAACATCTCGCAGCTTATACTCCTCTCTTTCTTTTCCGCGAGTACCTAAACGAGCCGACGGAAAATTAACGAGCCGCATGAATTATTAATATATACACTCTCCCTCTCGTCGCGTATAGTTACACGAGGGATCTTCATTATGCCGTGCGGAAAAGTTCGTCGAGAGAAAAAGAGAGAGGGAAGAAGCGTCGTGTTAATGAGTCCTCTAAAACCCGATCAAGTGGAACGCGACATCGCTAATAATCGGCGAGAGAGATGATAATAAAGGATCCCCTATATATAATACGTATAACGAGCAAACAGCTTCTCGCTTATTCGTCGAATATATTAACGTGGAGTCGGTAATTCGCGGCCGCAGAAATCACAGGTATTTGTGCTTACGTACGAGAGAGACTGAGCCGCAAATACGGAAACACAAAGCCAGGGGCTGAACAAATAAGCGTGTCTGTGTTGTTTATACGCCTGCAGCCCAGGTATAAATGCTCAGCGGTCTGTTGCGCTTCTTAATTATATATTTATGTGTGGTGTGTGTGTATGCGTGTGTGTGTGCATATATCGGACACCAGGCCGACGCAGAGAGAAAATAAAGACATTATACACCAGTTTCGCAGACAATTACGCGGAAATTGAGTAAAGTGCCTATACTGCTTCGCGCCGCGCTTCCAGCAACAAACGGCAACGCTGGCGACGCAAACTTCTTCGGTAATTCGGAAACTCTCATAAAAGCCCATGTATACACTCACACACATCAGGTGTATGTATATACGCGCAATCGCGCAACTTACACTGTGTGCACTCGTGCGAGAGAACATGCTGCTGCTGCTATGCGGACTTATGATAAATTGTGTCCCGACAATAGAGCTTACAGCGACTGCATCGTTCTCTCTATATACATGTATACCGCAAGAGACTCGTAAATACGTCTGCACGTTCCAGGAAGTCGCCTTTTCCACGCGACGAGCTTGCGCGTCGCTGAACTTGAAGTGGAGTAATTTTTGCGCTCAGTTTGCATTTTGATAAACGGTATATATACACATCATAATATTATTCGCGCGCAACTTTGATTAATTAAAACGGCGAGGGGAGAGCATCGATTCACATTATATCGGAAAGTGGCTTAATTCGCTTATATATAGTTTGAAAGTCGAGCTACGTTATCAGAATAATATTGGCAGTGCTGCACACGTGTATATTATAATGCAAATGGCGGTGCGGCGAGCGCGAGCCAAACTGGACCTTAGTCGTTCATTAATGAAAAACTAATATTTACATTTATCCATTATATTATGCGCATGTACTCGGAGGAACAAGAGAGAGTACAGAAGTTTGATATTTGTTTTGTTGACGATGCATGTCGTTGAATCTAGTTCGCGATGCGCTTTATATAATATAAGTGGATTTATCATCATATCGGAACAGCGGAGACGAGGTCTGCACACACACACACGCTATATTACATACAAAAACAGAAAAATTCTCAATAGTTCTTATATTCGCGCGCCTCTCATCAGGACGTCGCACCTATTACCGCGAATCTTCGTATATGGTAATTATATATACGCGTGCGCGACCCCCGACACCCCGGATTAAAATCTAAATCCAAATCCCTGCTGCTATATGCCTGTCTTGCTCTTCGTCTCTCATTCTCCCCCTCGGCTTTTCGCTCGAGCGTGTGCTCTCGTGTTTATTGCATTTACGATGCAAACTAAGGACAATATAGTTCTAATTCTAATTTACATGCGGGTCGATGCGCGCAAGCTCCATTGTTTCCCCCGGCTACTTGAGGCGCGCGCGTTTCTATCTCTATCTCTCTCTCTCTCTCTCCCAACGAATCTTCAGCAACGAAGCGTGACACCTTCATTAACAGCCCAGATTTCGACTATCCAAACTCCGAAGCGTATTAGGTATATATATACATATATTACATATAAATATTCGCCGTATAGAAAAAATGATAATATTAGAAAACAGAAACGCTATATAAATGCATGACACTGTTTCGATATCATTCTCCGTTCGCAACCCGGCGACAGGTTTCCATCCGGTCGACCCGATACACATATACACAGGGAGTGACAGAGAGAACAGTATGCATGCACGCGAAAGGTGCATATAACGCGTACACGCGCCGATGCCGCGGGACAATCGCCATAGACGGCGGAGGAGGTGATTTGCATAATGCATATAGCGCCGGCCGGCATCAACGTGTATATTTTCCGCGTGCGCTCACTCCATCTCAGGGCTGCGTGTGCATATAACGGAACCTATGCTGCTGCAGAGATACGTGTATATATAGTGGCGTGCCCAAGATTTACTCAACCCCCGTCGGCTACTACTATATACTATATACATATACAGTATATAGTGCTAGTGGTATAGTAGTATCACATATATAAGAAAACTAAGCCGCCGCTCCGAGAGATGGATATATTAGAGAGAGAGAGAAAGAGCGAGAGGCGTGCAGCAGCTTGACAAATAAATGTTTTGATAAAAATATGGGGGAGAGTGTAAGCTTGCGGTGAGACAAGTTGCTGCTTCTGCTGCTGCTACTGCTATGTATTTCTTGACTGGGGATTTGGAGGCGCTGAGACGCGCAAGGCTTAGAGTTTGTTGAAGCGATGAATGATTTAGGATATATATTTTCATTGCTTTTATAATAGTACGCAGGCTATTAAAGAGAAACGAAAGCGTAAAATATTTACATGGTGGATAGTGAGAGCAAAATTCAAAGTAAACAAACAACAACAAAATATAGTGTGCAGCAGAATTGATTGAAAATAAAAGACTTGAACGCGATCGCTGTGTATATCGATATGTGCCAACGCAACAATGACACACGTAAATCGTCTTGTAAAAAACATATAACCCAACACCGCGATCGTCGAAACCATGTAATTGGATTTTACGCTGCGCGTACATATACCTATATATGAATGGAAGAATATACGAGCTGGAACAGACTCTCTTTCTCTCTCTCTCTCTCTCGGAAATGAATCAATCGTATAGCCGTGCCGATTCACAGCGCATAATTAATGAGCCCGATGCGAAAGTTTAATTGGATTACGCGACCAGCTGATACGGAAGAGTAGTCGCACCCACGAGACAACACAACGAGATCGGCTATTATATAAGAGCCTACGCGGGCGCGGTGTTTGAAAAAAAATCATGAAAACGATGTGTCGCAATCACGACATATATATATATGGTATAATTATTATTTGTTGTTATTGGAAAACATCGACACGATATATATGTTGATGGCTAATGGGATTTCGGAGCGTCGCGTTCCCTTCATTTTTCAACTCGTCGATTAAAGCTTGCACATCGACGATATATGTGATTTTAACGCTGATGTATATATATAGGAAGAAGCAGCGCGCGTCGGAAAACAAATGACTTTTCAACGCGCAAAACTGCGAACGACGATTCGCGTATATATCATAATCATTATAAATGATTTTATAAATGATGATGCTTTTGTTATATGCACATCCCCCGCGGTCGTGATTTACGATTTTAGTATACATGGCTCGTCGATGCATGATTAATCACTTAATTTTTACATATTTACACACGCCCTTTCCAGCTCGTGATTTCGCGGACAGTGTTTATCGACAGCGTTATTTCACACCCGACATAATTAACGGTATTTTTTGAGATAAATCTACATAAAACAACGCATTATGACCCGCCATCAGAAATGAAGAGTGTAATACTATTATAGTACATGTATAAAGCAGAATAATACAACTCAGCGCACTTGTGTAGCCGCACTTTTCGCGTTCAGGAAAAAATCCTCGGCGCTCTTATCCCGCCCGTATACACAGAAATCGATACATATATACACACTTTCGCTTCTCGTTATCATCCTCTCTCGTCTCCCCCTGAGGTTTAATCAGCAAGAATGATACAACTTCGGCCATCGAGTGTATCAAGTCGGACAACGACCGCAGAGGCGTAAATATATATTTTCCTCTATACATATACATATAGAGATATATGGAGCTTCGGAAATGGTCCATCGCTGCTGCGTATATACACGTCTGTGTACGCAAGAAGAAGAAGAAGGGATCGATCGGAGACGAAAGGCGCCGCGCAGATGTTTTCGCATTTGCACGGGGAGAGGGTGCGGAAAGAAGAAGAAGTATAGAAGAGCGAGGGTCGGATGGATATAACGCGGGCGAAGGTTATTAGAGGCTAACGATGAGCAGCGCGACGCCGCTGACAAACTCGATGACGAAGATTTATTATATATTAAGGCGCGCGAGAATTTGTTGCCGCACGCGTTACTTTGATCGTTTATTGCGTGTGTATATATATATACATTTTTTTATCCTGTATTATATAAGGCGTGAGATATCGGCTAATGCTTGAATTTGGAAATTTTATACATAGGTATCCACGAGAAAAAAATTTTTTTTTCAAGGTGATTAATGGCGCGCGAGCGCCTCTTGATTCGCGTGATTAATGAAGCAGCAGTCCCTTCCCGCATATATATCCAGCAGCATCGATCCGAATTCTTACACGCGTGTATATGTATAATCGTATATATGCTATCGTCGTCGCGCGGAGGTGAATCTCGACGAAGAAACAATTGCCGAGCGCGCGACGTGCAAAACTCGAAAGTTGCACACGAGATAATCTTTTTTGCGCTGTCGCAACTTTTCCGCAACACGACTACGGCGAATATTAATTACTCCGACGACGACGACGACGAGAAGACTTTTTTTCTTTCTCCTCTCTGTCGTCTCCAGCAGGCCAGAATTGAAGGATTATCATTTATCACTCTCGCCGGCAAAAATCGCTGCTTAATTACAGCTGCAGCGCTCTATAATATATATAGCGCAGCCTTTTATTATTCGCGGCCGCGACTTCGATTTATTTCCCATTAAACAGCGACCTCGCGACTATACTGCGCTCTTTGCTGAACGATGATTTTATAGGGCGAATTTGCATGCGAAATCGAGGGGTTGAGGTGTATGTGGGTGTGTGGAAAAATTTAACGGCTATCGAATTGGACTTTTTTTTACCTCCGAGGGTAATTAGGATTACAGTTGGTGAAACGCGATCGAGAACAATATATATTTTAATTACGCAAAGAGAGGAGGTCCTCGACGGCTGACGCTTGGAGTCGAAAAAGAAAATACAAAGAGCAGCCGCACTGTGTTCACGGCTTTCAACAAACGCTCGCAGAGAGAGAGCCGAGCGGTGGAGTAACAGAGAAATTCCACGGGTACTATTGCCGCGCGCGCGAGCGTATACGTACTACAATAACGAGCTCTTTATTCGTGTTAACTCCACCTCGTGGCTCGAGAAGTAACGAAGCTCTGTTAGTCCGAGAGTCGAAAGAAAAATTTTCACACGTATATAAATCGCTCGCATTCCACAAGAGAGAAAAATATACTGGCACTACTGTCCTGAAAATAGAGAATCCCGAAAGCTGACAAAATCGAAGTTTAATAAAAGCTACATGCTCTGTTGTAGTAGCAGCTGTATATAGCAGTCTCGTATCCGGGAACCGGATTAAAAGTATCTGCCGACTATACACGAGCTGTCTATAGTTCGTTCTCTTTTTTCACTCGTAGTAGCTTCGAGTCGCGCGTGTGTTTGGTATATTTGTTCTAGCGCGCAATGTTTTCGACGAGTCGCTGGTAAAACGCTGCCGCTACTGCTTCTTTTAACGTACATAGAGAGAGATACTATGGTCCATTCGTCTCTAATGGAATCGTCGTTTCGATCAGACAAAGCCCTTCGTAGTTTTTGTTTTGCTTTTAAAAGCCTGCGGTCAGCAACAGCAGCAGCAGCAGCACTACTATTTTATCGCTCGTAAGAAAATACACCCGTGTGTGGATGTATGTGTATGTTTTCCTCTTCTCCGGTTCTTTTTCTTTTCTCTACAATACAATTAAAAGTGCGTCTCTAAATACATGGCTAAAAAATATACTCTTGTACTCACGACGTCGATGAGCTGTGACAGTTTGAGCTTGATGCAGACTCTCAGAACGTCGGACGTGTTGACGACGGGCCTGACGAGTTTGTTGTAGTTGGATAGCAGATCGTCGTAGAGCCGCTTGGCGTCGGGGTTGCCGGCCACAGCGCCGTGCACCACCAGCGCCGAGAGCAGCCAGACTCGTAACGTTTCCCCGATTGTCGGGGGCATCCTCCTCCTCCTCGTGGTGCTGGTGATGCAGCAGCAGCTGATGTCCTTGTGACGACGAGCGCCGCCACGCCCCAGTAGCAGCAGCCAACTCCAGTGCTGCTCCTACTGCCGCCTGCTGCCCCCTGATAATCACGAGAAGAAGAAAAACATGAATAATCAGTATTAT
>UCQR01084114.1:2139-22729 GCA_900474235.1 Cecidostiba semifascia | reverse complement strand
TTTAACTCTCCGCGTGCAGGTTGCATCTTTTCAATCTCTTACGCGCGGCTGCGAATTTATCGGATAGCTTTTGCTTCTTTTTTTTTTACGTTTCCAGACACGACGATTCTTTGGAATCCGGAGAGCGTTTAATTCGAGCTTCGTGTAATGGGAGAGAAAAGCCATTACAGGTGGATTGAGTGGTTGCGCTTTTAGAGATCTTATCGATTTACGTTGCAGAGTGTGTAATGCGAGAAGTTCTGTATACTGTTGTTAGTGTATATATATATAGGTGTATAATATAACCGAATTAGCTGGAAAATATAATTGGAATGAGAAACACACGCGAATATATGTACGTGTAAATTATTCCTGTGTGTACATATAGATTTTTCATTGGATATCATCCATATGTAAATTATAGCACCGCCAAGAATTTTCCAACGAGAGAACTTACTTCCAACACAGCGCGCGCGGCGAAATAAGTATATAGTTCTGCTTTATTTCCGTGAACAAGTTCGCACTTTCAGTCTCGCAATAATGGAGTCGTGTTATATTCCGCGGTCTGCAGTAATTCACGTGGCCCAGAACAATTTCACGCATGCAAAGCTCGCGTCAGCCTACTCGTTTCGTTTGCTTTTCATCGAGTGTGTGCCGCGCGGAAACGTATACTTATGCGCGAGCTTTTCAAAAAATTAAAATAAAAAATTTAATTTATATATACTCATCATAGCTTTTATTTCAATTTTAAATTGATAAGAGCGTATTATCTTCGTTACAAAATATAACGCGTTTTAAAATCTTGCATATATCGCTTATAACCGAAATTTCGACGAGTATGAGAAGAAATCGGCGCGTTAGAGGCCGGAACGAGAAAAGATGCTCTTATTATACGCTCCAGCTCTCTCTCGTATAATAATAAAGCCGCACGTCGCTGCGCAAAAATGAGAAAAGAAGGAGCGAGAGCGAGTATACGCGCGTTATGAAAATTCACGCTAATAACAACAATCAAAATTTAAGCGGTGCCCGAGAGCAGCTCTCGTTTCCTATATAACACGATCGGTATCTCTCGTGTGCGCACTAGCGTGAAAATTGGATGGGCTGCACAGCGCAGAGAAGAAAGTCAGCTGGTGCGAAAAAGCGGCCGCGGACCATTTGTTACGAGCGGAGGGCAAAATGGTTGGGACTCTTTTTTTCTTCTTTTTTTTTTGCAGCTGAGGCTTCCTTCGCTTCTGATGGCGTTCGATGCTGCGAGCTTTTTCGGGAGAGAGAATCCGTATATACGAGTATTAACGCTCGGGGTGAAGTGAATTTTCATCGTTGTTGAAAAACAAATTTTGGAAGGGAAAAATGCTGCGAGGCGTGACTTTTTCTGGTTTGGAGAATTTTTTAAACCGCGATGCTACTGGAGCGTTGGGAATTCGTGCGCTAGATATACGTTATAATTGCGGAGGAATTCGTGTGAAATAATAAATGGTAGAATTTTTCGGTTATATGACAGGACAGTAGTTTTCGAAAAAATTGTTTCGAGATATAATCGACTTCTAGGAAGATGTAGGGTAATTTGGAAAGGAGACGTCGAGTATCGGTATATATGGTAGACAAAGTGGATAAAGGGAGGCAAAAATATATGAAAACTCGTACACTTTTGTAATCTCCTTCGACCGCGTTGTATACATATATACGTGTATGTGTGTAACAAAAGCGGATGATACTTGGAAATTCAATAAAGTTGCGCGGTTTCTACGTGGCACATATATACCTATATATAGCCGCGATGTCTTGCTAAGTGGAAAAGGTAACATCGCGCGGTGTATGCATATTTTCTTTCGCTCAAGTATAGACGAGATACGAAATTATGAATTTTATGGAATTAAAGTAGTGTCGAGCGATTTTCTTGAAAGTTTTATGGCCTTTTGTTGGAAATTTGAATCCCGCAGTTTTACATGTTACGTATAACATTTATACCGATTCCAAACAGCTCTTTAAAAACACAACTAAAAAAAGGCTTCCTTATTTCACATATTTACTTTTCCGGTATACCTCTCGTGTATAACGGATTTATACCAGACGCGATCCGCATTTTAATCAACGCAGTTTAAAATGAAAAAAAAATAATAATAAATAACAAATATATCAATAATTGCCCTTCATTAAAAGCTTGTTCTCGTCACCTCCTAATTAAAGCCGACGTAACGCGCGTCAACTCTAAATAAGCATTTTTTCCACGCTCGCGCGCATATGTATAAACGAGACCCGCGGCTATATGTGTGTATATATAAGCACTCGCGCGTACGCGTCCATCAAAAATTTGCATAATACCACGTACACACACACACACACACGGCCATATACAGACATATTGCACACCGAAGCTATAAAACACGTGAGTGGCTAAATTTACATGAGAAGCCGCCTACACACACACACAGAGCTCTCTCTCTCTCTCTCTCGCAACGCGCGTAAAAATCCTTATTACGCTTGAAATTTTTCTCGTGCCGGTAATAATTCAGCAGCGAAATCGATGTAATAACGCTCTCCGGTCTGGCATACATATATACACATACACATTTTTCAGTTTGCTTTACTGTTTAGGGCCTAGCAGTAGCATTTATACGACTGTGCATGGAAAATCCGGCGTGTGCTCTCTCTCTCGGCTCGCTGCGGTGAATCCGGACGGCCGCGCGGTTTTGCGGTCCTCGCAGCTCCGAATTTATTTTCCCGAAGCGCGATTTCGACCCACCGTCGAACTCTTCATCGCTCTCGCGCCGCTCTGACAATCCACCTCGTATACAGTTTTTTTTCCCTGGACACTCTCGTCAAGCTTGCTTGTTTTTTTTTTTATTGTCGTTTCGTTAGGCGTCGCCTGTCGCGCGAAAACGCTTCGTTCGACTCTCGCGATTAATTATTTTAATGCAGCGAGATTTTAACCGATTTTCTGTATGTGTGTGTGTGTGTATATAGTTGGGAATTGGATGCGCGCGTTCGGCCGTGTATAGGTCGTTTGTTTCGCGAACGATTTTTTAAAAAACCGAGGGAATTGTCGGGACGCTAATTAGGTTTGTTATTGCTGCGCTACTGCTGCTGCTGGAAAATGTATCGAAATGTATTTTGTTATACTGCTGCTGCGTCGCAGTTGCAGGAAATAATGATAACGATGTCTCTCTACTCCTCGGTGTGTTATTTGGTTGGAAAAGAGAGAATATAATTTGAATTTAATGCTATTTTTGATCGGAGAATTTTTTGGAAAATAAGTATTTTTTTTAACCCGATAGTGAGCGAATTTATAGCAGATTGATGATTTATATTCTCAAACCTGTATTCTGAAAAAGACACTTATATTTTTTTAATCAGCTATCTATTTGCTGCCATCATCAGCTCATTTTAATTCAGAAGCTATCTTGAGCTTCGCCGATTTAATTTTATGAAATAATGATTTACTTTTTATTTATACACGAAACCTGCATTTGAAAAAAGGCGAATATTTTTAAAGTTTATCAACTGCAGACGAGCTCACGATTAAAGTCTGAAAAGAACCAAGTATAAAATGAAATTCGATTTTTTTTCAATTCGCCCTTACCTTTTTTGTGCCACGATTAATTTTCCAGCCACTCTACTGTGTGGACGGTAAATTTTCAAAATCCATTATACCCCAGCAATGTATACAAAAATTCAATTTCAGAGCATCAAGCGACGCGTCATCGAGCTGTCCCTTCGGTTAATTTACGAGCCTCATTAATCTGTTCTCTTTTTTTTTCTGCATTGCCTGATTGTAGTTCCATTCAGAAGACGACGGCTCTGGGGATCCTGAGTTGATCAGCGGCTCGGGAGAAATCGATCCCGACGACGTACCTGTGAGTTATATCTACCATTACAGCCACAGCCAGATTCGACTTCTTTTCTGCAGCGTCACCAAAAGTTTACGCTCCAACACCTCTTCTTTCTTCTATTCTTCTTCGGCTTGCCTGTATACTTTTTTTTCTCGCTGCGCCTCTTCTACGTTTTTTCGTCTTTACCTTCTTTTTATCTATACATTTATATTTATTTTTGGATACACATCTTTTTTGTATTAAAGCGCTTGTAAGATCACTTAAACATTTCTTATTTTACGATATTCTTCAACGATATCTTACAAATTCTGCGAAATGCAAAAAAAGAAAAGTATATCAAAAAACTTTTGAATTCAAATTTGCCAAACTCTAATGTGGATTTACTCTGTGCCTTCTAACTAATGATGAGAAGAGCTTTTACGCTCTTCTCACACAGCTTGAAATATACTTCAATATAACCCATTGACTACTGCTTCGCGTGGATTGTGTGCGCGCATTCGGCGAATTTGCGCTGCCTACTTCATTTGTGCTAACCCTCTTAACCCATTTCAATGTCTGTATTATATATCTATATGTATCGTTCTGGCGCGCCTCTCTGATCGCGTCGAGCTTTCGTTTAATATTTAAACTTTCATCTTCCGATGAGAGTACTAGGAGCCTTCGATTGGTCGATACCTATATATGCTAGTTGGTCCTATATACTAGACACTTTTGCATATATCGCCGCTCCTTAACGAAAACTAGTACATTGGAAAAATAGCCATTTTTAAATCTTCATTTTCAGAACTCTTGAATAATAAAAATTTATTTAGGGCCTCATGGACTTTTGGTACTATGATGCCAAAAGTCCACGAGGCCCTAAATAAATTTTTACTATTCAAGAGTTCTGAAAGTGAAGATTTAAAAATGGCTATTTTTCCAATGTACTAGTTTTCGTTAAGGAGCGGCGATATGTATACGAAGTGTTTAACTCAATTTAGATCCTTGATATTGTCGTGTACTTTAAAAGCGTAATACATATTTGTCTACTTATTATTTAACTTGGCGAATATGATGTAATTGCTTGAAATAATGGTGAAACTCAAGCAATGTAGCAAAGTATACATAGATATATTTACCTCGATATAAGTAAATAGCGAAGATCGAGTCGAAACTTTTTTTCCTCCATTCGGCGAACTTCAGCTTTATAAGACATCAACATTCCGTACACGTTCTCTCGACAGCCAACTTATCAAGCATAGAAACGGATGGCCAACTCATCGTTTTCGCTCGTGCATTATTTCTCGCTCTATATACTCCCTTGAAAAATAAAACGCTGATCGCGAAAGTCTACGATAACATAACAATCGGCGAGGGTAATTAAGAAGGCTACTGACGGTTGAAAAACCCGATGTCGCGTTAAAACTGTTTTATTCATCAAGGAAAGGAATATATAACGGAAGAAGAAAATTTAGGCTTCGAGAGCTGATGCAGAAACTTAATTCAGCCCAGTCGAACAATCCATTCGCGCTGAATGACTGAATGCAGAGCTACCGCATTCAATGTGGCCCGGTATGAACTTTTAAGGGCACTGCTGTAGCCGAACTGGCAAAGTAGAAGCTAAGGAGAGAGAGAGAAGGTATTGTTATCCCGATGTGCTCGGACTATTTTTTCACCGGACTGAATTTTGCTTATTGAGTAGGTCTACGTATATTCATTACAGAATTCATGTAATATATAATATTATATAGCGAATGCAGAGAGACAGGACATATCGTACGAAAATAAAAATCAATAGCGCGCGCACACACAAAAGCCCGGTATAATCTAGCCGAGGATCGGAGGATTTGAGCATTAGTCGGCGCGGAATCACGTCAAAACGATTGAACGCGGATAAGCTTCGAGATTAAACGTAGCGGTATATATAGCGCTGCAGAGTTCGCGGATTGCGGCTATATGAGAGAGATCGAGAGGACCGTTTTCATGCCGCACATTCAAACGCCGCTTTACACAGCCTAGAGTCGACGCTTTGCGTATATACATGCATATATTTGTGATTTGCCTCTGTAAGTATATCGTGACTTTGTCGTCTGAAAAGGATCGCCGGGTTTGTGAAACAGAAAAGGATTTAATCACACATATAGCGTCATCACAGTAGCTCTAAACTATCGTAGCCGTAAAAAAAAACGGTTTTGGACTGGTCTTTCCCCCACCACCAACGCTTAAACTCTCCGTGTATCTGGCAAGTGAAGATAGATGGCGTATAGGCGATTTCTTATTTCCCTCGTCTACTATGTGCGAGCCCAGGACATATAAATAGCGGTATATCACCTATGCCAAAACTGCCTTTTATTGGGCCTGATTAGAAGCCACTCATACTATAACTGCTTATAAGACTCTCTAGAGTTTTTCGCAATAATTTTATATATCAATAGTATATAATATGTAATAGTTATTATTGTTGTAGTTAGTATTCGTCATTGACTATATTCCATGTCTTTGTCAAACTAGATTTTTCACCTGATACAGTGATCAATCCTACAGCGATTCTGATGTCTGTATATGTATCTCCTCGTTTGTATATTTACAATTACACACGAGAGATGAGATTTCAGCACATCGATTTCAAAATCAAAAAGCAGTAGCCAGATATTCCATCTCAGTTAACATGATCGTATTTGTCGAATCGAATCGATGATGCGCACTATTAAACAGTGCTAACCGTCTAACTGCGGCCATTTAGAAAGTCTCAGCGTCGCAGCAAGTCGAGTGCACAGCCAGCGGAAAAGCAATCGACCGACAGCCAACAATACTTCAGCTCCTCATCTTACACGCCATAAACTCGATTTCCCGTACAAGGAGATCTAATTAAGCTCTTTCGCGACTCCCCCTCTCTCTACACTCGTGTCAGGGTATATACCTATATGTATAGACATATATAGTCCTAGGATCTTCATCGTGCGACACGACTGCACAGCTCGAAGCTTTCGATCAAAGTACAATGCGGTGCTCGTCAGTTTGCTTCCTCGATACTGCTGCTGTGTACTTCTCTGTCATCTTACTTAATCTCTTTGACGAGCTTGAGATGCGAGCTTTGATGTCCTTCGATCTGTGTCTTGACCTGTACTGCTAGATTTCGTAGTGAAGGAAACTTGGAAACGGATATATAGGCTGATTACGTTTTGTACAAAAGAGTTTGATATTTATTATGAATAAAAGAAGTTATAAAACGAGACGAATTACAGCATAAAGCCGAAAGACTCGCGAATACGTTGTGGGTATATCAGAGGCTTGGCGCAGGTGTTTCTGGTGCATTGAGTAACGCAAATTATTCAGTCGCACATATGTGTATGTGCTCGTATAAACACGCCGGGGGATTCGAGAATCAGTGTAGCGAAAAAAAGTTGGCGTTAACAAATAAATAAAATATACGTGTTTGCGATAGTACAACAGCGATGTAGTTTCTTTATACACAATATATTATCATAATCCAAATATTTGAATATTTACGGATAAATTCTCTCTCTCGTTTTGTTTTTCTCCAGTATATACCCTTTAAACTCGCTATCATATCAGGGTAAACAAGCGCAAAAGCATATCTCCAAGCTTAAGCTCACAGTGTACAATATACAACCTTAAAACACCATAACACAAAATGTATAATATATAAGGTACTGTGTATACGATATCTGTACTGGAACACTACCACCACCACCACACACAGCTTAGACGGTTCTTACCCATAAATCCACGCACGCTAATTCGGGCTTCGGAAGATAGAGGCGAAGCGCAGCCTCGAATCAGACCCTTCCTCTCTCTCTCTCTCTCTCTCTCTCTCTCTCTCTCTTTCCCGAACTATATATGGCGCGAGGGCATAACGCGACTGAGCATCTAATTACCTTGAAACTCGAAAAGCTCCAACTCCCGTGTATATACCTATACGTATGAGAGCAACGGCTACTCGAGTAATTTATCGAGTTGGTCTCCACAGGTTTGTTAACCACACACGAGGAGGCAAGCTTTATACGTTTAGCCGCAGTTGGACAGACGCTAGGAGTTAAGTCTTTTTTTGGGTAATTTTAGATTCAATATTGAAGCTCCGGAGGAGTTGTTTTCAAACCGGTCGTTAACTAAAGTAGCTGATATAACTCGTCTGTTTTTTTTCGATCGTATTTTGGTACACATGTGTGCAGAAAGAGAGAGTGAGTTTGTCCATTTTAGTTACAAACTTCATTCTACGATTATTTTTGACGGCAGAAGAGGTGCATCTCATATAGCCGAACAATAAAACAGTTTTAACATTACGGCGATAGGTGGCGCATAGGCACTTTCCTATTTCCCTCATTAGAATCTTCGCGCAGAATGAATTTATAGGAGAATGTTATACCTAATATCTCAAAACAGCCTTACGCCTTACTGATGCTTGGTCCGCTCATGCTATAACTGCAACTGAGTCTACTGCTCGTACTGCATAGTCCGCGAAAACTACTTGTCGAGCTTTCGATGAACTTTTCGAATTATTCAAAACTAAAGTAGAGGCATTTGCACAAGGAAAAATCTCTTCACTAATGAAAAAAGAAATCCCTTTAGCCGCACCATCAGCACTTGAAACAGCGAATCAACCGTCGAGCTTCATATTCCCCAAATATACATCCAGCTCGCGAATTGATTCGCGCTCGCGGATTAAATCGTATAGGCCAACTCCCTTCGGGAATAGCAAACGATCCGCGTCGTTGCAGCGAAATTGCAAACAAACAAACGCAATAGAAGCGCGCGGTGTCGCTTCCCATGGCAATTTGCCACCGATTGAGCTTCCAACCCCCCCCCCCTTCTGATGCGTCACGGGATTCACGCGGAGGAACGAAAGAATGCGCTCGCAGCGTTTAATCTCGACCAAGTGACGTCGCGCGAATTTCAAAGGGACTTGCCGAGAGCGAAGGACATCAATAATTTCACACTCGACACGAGAGAGAGACTGATGGATTTCATTATTTATCTTGATGCCGCGAGTACGCGTGTGCACGTGTGTAGATATACGTGTGAAGGATTATAAATTTTGCTGTCTTCGGCATGCGCCTCGTTGATTAGCATACGTATTAAATGCTCTTTGGAGAGAAGAGAACGTAATTTTTTTTTCGCTGAAAGAGAATTTTGAAATTCCATTACACGCTCGAGCTTTTTTCAGCTATACGGCCGCGCGTCGAGTGCCTTAATTATACTGGATCCAACATAGCAAACTATCTTCAGAATGAACTCGAATCTTCGTTAACGAGCTGCGCTGCGAAATGAATTTTAAGCGCCAGCGCATCACTCTCTCGTCGTTCAGCCCAAGCAAACACCCCGTGAATTTTTATGAAAATTCGTCACCCGAGAGCATCAATTTTTCCTTCGAAAAAGAAAAGTATTCAACAATCAAAACGTTTCATCATCGTCATCAAACAAAAAAAAAAGAACAATTCTACGTACTATCCTGAACGAAACTCGCTGCCGGCGATTCATTAAGAAAACCGGTAACGATTCCAAATCTATCGCCTCATTACTGACAATTATTGGAAAACACTTAGCAAAGCAGCGTATCCTCTCTCTCTCCCTGTCGCTTGTCGCGCTAATCGCGATTCCCCACATATACAGAGAGAGAGAGACTCAATTTACTTACTCGCTCTCCCCATCCTCTCCCCACCTCGTATATTAATCACCTCGGACTCTTCCCGCGTAAAATCACGCGGCTCGACCGCCGCGCGACTTCCGCGCGCGCAGTAGTTCATTTATCATTCGCTTCTCTGACCCCGAGAGAACTCTCGACCGCAAGTCTATATGTGTACTAATATACACAGAGCAAGAAAGAGTAGTAGTGTGCGCGCATATATCGAGGTGTCACGTGACCGCGGAGTGGGGGTAGCGAGCCGGTTTTGACAACCGCGCACCGGAAATGATGAAGGAGGAGAGGCGCTACTGCTGCTCCCGATAATGGACTGCGCTTGGGAATGAATTTTTCTCTGCGCGAGCTTTTGTAGAGGGGAAATGCTCGGGATTTCCGGGGGAAAGAGGCTCTTTCTCGAATTTTTTTTTCGAGGTTATGTGTGCACCGCCGTATATGTATACATTTGCGGATGTGCATTATCGGTTATATACCTTGCGGGCTTCTTTCGATCGAGCGCGACGAGCTGTGCTCTATTTTAGAGCTCCTATACCCACGTTGTAAATTTGAATACGCTACTTTGAATGAACGATGGGAGGCTGATCTGAGCCGGCGCGTGTATGTATATACGATTGAAATATTCACACGCTTTGATTAACTGCCGTTCCTACCGTATATTTCAATCCATTATCGCGTGAATTATGCGCAAGTTATCGGGTACGATAATCGTAATGCTGCGATTTTAATGCATAATCCTCGTGTTAATCGACACCTCGACGATCCTGCTAAACAATAATACACTGTGTACTATGTGTTTTTGAACAACTTGTGTATAATACAGTTGCCTTAAATACGATGGAGAGAACGAGAGAGGGAGAATAAAAGAAGGAAAAGCAATTTTCGATTAAAAATGCACGAAGGGCAAGAGCGAGAGAGAAGAACGACGAGGCTCGAGTATATGTATACACGTATAGCAGAACCGAGACGTCGGAAGCCAAGTGCCAGGCAGTGCGAGGGAGAGAGAAAGAGAAACTCTAGGAGTGACTCTTGGCACCAGACTGACAGTGCCGCTTCGATGCTTCGCTACTCTCTCTGTGTGTGCACTTGAGCAGTCATTCTTGTGATACTGGAAGCACTTGTGTCAAATCAAGTCTTTCTTCCTTTGTGAGAACACACACTCACACTACTCTTTCGCGTTAGCTCGTATACTACTGGCCGAGGCTATTTCGTCAAATGTTGTATAACATCGGCCTGTCTACAGCGTGAGGGTGTTATCTTTCTTCTTTTCTTTGCTTGCTTTCCGTTTTTTTTTTCTGTTATCCTTGGCTGCTAATGTTGATTCTCTGGTAATTACAACAGACAGCAGAATTTGCTGGATATATTAATGGTAATTAATAAACAATGCATTTGCTTTTGTGCATTATGTATATAGGAAAACATGAAAATGAATGCGTCTGCTGATTGATTCAAATATTCATTCGCTACTGCATTCGTTTTAAACTTCATTATCCTTCCATATATGCGCGAAGGAACCTTTTGAATATTAATGGCTTATTGAGGCTCGTCCGTTGTTTGTTTGAAAGTGTTTTCAGCTGTTTTCTGCTCTCCAAACATCATTTATGGACTACATTAAAATTCTATAATATATAGTACATTTTATATTAAAACACAAAATAACCTATGCCGATGTATTAATTTTAATGCTTCTTCTTTCAGGCTTGAAAAGTAACCAGCAGTGTGAATTTTCTTCTTCTCGATGTGTCGTCTAAATAATCAATAACAATCTAAAATTTTCCAATAATAATTCTAACTCATCCTTCATGCAAATGATCAAAGAAAAATATCGAAAATTTTTAAACTTTCAGATCGCCAGGGGCGACGACGAGGTCGAAAGCGAGGAGGTAAAGCCTCCACCCCTCATAACACCGCCGCCGCCAAACCCAAACAGTTGAGTAAATTAATTTAATTATATCTCTCTCGCGCACTGTATGGCGAACTATATACTACTCTCGGCGGCCAGGAGATTCCGAAATCTGGGTCATAAATTTGCATCAGAATTTGCGGCGAAGTGTTTTTCGCATAATGACTTATAACTATACTGCTGATGTAACAGCTGAAATAACTTTCTGATATGCGGCGGCTCTCTAAAAGTGACAGCGGAAAGGAGAAATAACTCCTTTTCGAGAGATGAAAGATATATAAGAGAGTAGCTGAAAAAGAAAATACCCGGCCAGGTAATAACCGAGTGTAATTGTTGCAGGCAAGGAAGTAACGAAGGGGGAAAAAGGCGACAAAGGCGAGAAAGGCGAGAGCGTGAGAGGTCCACCGGGACCGCCCGGCACAAGCTACGATCTTAACGATGAGGTATGACTTGGGAACTAATTTTCACAAGAGCTGCTGCTGCTGCTGCTGTCGCGTGAGAGAGCTTTTGCGCTCTTGTTAAATAGTTGTTAAAATATATGATGGAGGCTCTCGTTTTTTTTTTCTTTTGTCATTTGTCTGTATAGCTTGGCAGGTTTCTTTGAAATGATCAAAGGTGCAGTGCGGTGGTAGTGCAGTGGTAAAATTGTAAAGGACTGACGCGCTGCACAGTGTTTGCAAACGACGTCTAGCACGATGGACAAATTAGGTTTTCTAAGAAAGTAAATAGCAGTTAATGCAATGAATTATGTTTGTTTTTTTAATAAGTCTTGAAATTTCCTAAAATTTCGTCAAAATCGATTTTGAAATAATATTCGCTTCATTAATAATCTACATATAAATTATATGATAAAATTAATTAAGGTATATAACGCTTAATAGCATTTATGTATAAATACGATTTGCATTCGTATCGGAATACATAATGTTAAAATTTAATGTTACGAGAAATGATGTATTTATCATCAGCGATGCGCGTACTCTCTGAATTAAAAATTTGACATACACTATTTCAATATCGGAATATTGCAAATATTTCATGAAAATTTATGATTCTAGGAATGGATAGCAAAAATGCCAGAGGGTCCACCCGGACCCAAGGGTGATCCAGGCGACTGTAGCTGCAATGCGTCGGCCTTGCTCACTTCGTTCTCTATGCCAAAGCTGATGCATGGCGAAAAGGGCGAACCTGGTGCTCCTGGAAAAGAGGGAAAACAGGGCCCACTTGGACTGACGGTATCTGGATTAATTCAGTCTTTTTTTCCTGTTTTAGCTACCGAATGATGGAGTGATTCTTCCTGAAGTGTGTATAGTGGAATCATTAAAACTAAAATTAATAAAAAATTCGTTTCCACAATAATAGTCGTCACAGAAGTATATAACATGTGACGCAACGATTCAAGAAAACGTGTCGAACCGCAGATTTGTCAGACTACCTCTCATGAGAAATAAAATATGTATTCTCTGAAAAAAAAGAAATCGCACGACCGCACGAGAACAACCACACCGTATTTTTCGAGCATAAAAAATCCATGCAAACGACAGTCGCTCCAAAGATTTTTTATCACCGAGATACGTCGTTACAGTATTCCACGGTTTGTCGGCATGAAAAAAAAATAATAAACCCCGCGCATATACATATATATATACGGAGCCCTGAGGGGGAAAATACACGACGCAGTGAACCGTTATAATTGATGCAGAATCACATTTACACGCAAACACAATAAAAAAAAAACAACACGTATGAAAGCCTTCAATTTCTAACCTTCGATTTCTACGATTTCACAGGGCGCAGCAGGACCTCCAGGCGAACGGGGCCAGCCGGGGCCTCACGGGCCCAAAGGCGACAAGGGCGACTTGGGCAACACTGGACCGGAAGGTTCCCAAGGTGAGAAGGGCGAACCTGGCCGCGATGGGGCCCCGGGAGAAAAAGGGGCCCAAGGCCCACCAGGCCCACCCGGAAAGGGTGAATTCGCCGGCTACGACGTGAGTACATATACACACATCGTTATACCAGAACGCACCGCTGCTCTCTGCTCTGCTGTGCGTAGCCGGAAAATTGTACACCACAATTAGGAATGTGTGTGTCGAGGGTATTGGATCTAATGGAATCTGCGGGTGTTTTGGGATTTGGCGAAGATTCCTTCCGAGACGATTAATCACGGCGGATGTATATATCATTTTTTATTATTATTATTATTCTGGTTTTCTTTTTTTTTCATTTTTAGCGCGCCGAGTTTCTTGTAATTGCGAAAGTTTCGCGAGAGAGTAGTCCCTCGAGCGAGAGCCCCCGAGTTCGAGGGCAATATTTCAATGGCTATATGGCGTTAAAAATTAAACTTATTGTCTTGTTAATTTTCCGTGAACGGAACGAGGGAATTGGAGCGAGCGGATTTTTCTCTGTATTTTCGTAATTAAGTTTGCAGGATATCGGGAGCGTCGTTGTTTGTTTTTTTTATTCAATAAGACATTTTTCCTGAACGCCGTTCCTCATCTATGGCCACATTATATGTTGAATTTATACATATAGTAAACGGGAAAAGCAAGGGCTTTTTTTAATTTTTTTTAATGAAATAACGGAAGGTAGAATATTACTTTTGATTTATATAAATTCAAAATATGACGTTGACATAGAAATCCCTTATGGCGGGGCTTATTAAAATTCCGAGTTGATTACTAATTTTTCGCAATTTTCTTCTAACGCTTTGCAGACGCGAATTAACCGTTTTTCTATTCATCGCAATCTCATCTCACAATATTATCAGAACTTTATAAGATTTTCCATCGACAATTTTCAATACAAAGTTAAAAAGTATACCCGCCGCATATATCTCTTTATTCTAAAAGCAACTCGCCATCAGCACAGCATCAAAGTCCCAACGTTCTCGAACAAAAAAAAAAAGAAACAAAAATGCGATTATACAACATCGCCGAAGTTAATTTAAACCCGACTCTTTTTGTCGCCGCGCAGCAAAAGTCGTATACAAGTGACGTGAATTCGCGCGCATAATGAAAGAACACTCCTCGCCTCCTCCGCACGCGACAGCTATATATAGGTACTCGCCCTTTTTCGCCTGTAATTCTTTCTCGTCCTACTTTTATCCATTCCTTCCTTTGTGGATGGAAAGTCGAGCTCTATATACGATATTGCCGGCGCTGTTTTCTGATCCTTCGGAGAACACTATACTTATACTATACTATAGGTATACAAGTATATATATATATACAGACATTCACTGTACACGTATTCACTGTACACGTGGAAAATGGAACGGACGCATAGCCCCATTGGGAGTTAGCCTCGCGCGCAACATGTCCGGCGGATGATATCCTCCATATCCGCGCGCGTACTATCGTTTCGTCGTCCTATGCTTTCCAGATATAGGTATATGTATACCTGACTCTCTCTGTCGGTTTTCCGCATCCGTGTATATGAACTTCTTTTGTTTTTTCCTGTATACAGGTATACATATACATATACATACTTTTCTTCTTCAGAAGTTTGCGTATTCAATTCGAGACACGAGTGTTTGCGAGTCGTGCGGATGTTTAGAGATTTTTCTCTATCGTGTGACAAGACAGAGGCGTATTCTATATTGAAGAAAATTCGTTCTGTTTAGGTATCTATATGTATAACAAAACGTACGTGGGCGGGAGATTCGAAAAATGCTGGTGAGAATATACGAGGGGATGACTTGTCGGTTGAGCTTGCGTGGAATTCCAGTGATGCTTGCAAAATACGAAATTTTTTCGGATAACTCGGTTACCTATATAGACTCGAATTTTCGTTCAAGTTGTTATTTGTCAGTGTCGAGTGGCTTTCCTCGGGTGGTTATATACGTTCGTTTGTATTCATTGTTTTTCTTTTTATATCTATATAGCTTTCTTTGTATATGTGTGTACAGATGATGTTATTGTTGCTGCGGTTCTGTTTTTTTTTTTGTATATACAGTGACTTTTTTTCTCACCGCGCTCGAAATTGCTTTTGTTCGCCGAGGAGGAAAAAATTCGACCAATTGTGTGTATATGGGAATTTGAAAGGAAGCCTTTGAATCTCAAAAAACTTTTGCGAAAAATTCAATTCCTTCCCGTGTACGAATTTTCAATGTGAACAAAAAAAAATGCTTCTGATGCTTTCACGTCGTGTGTGCGGAAACGCCACTATTCAACGATCAATTTCCTATCGAAATCTATACGTCAATTCTATCACACAACAACAGCATAACCAAACAAAAACCTGTGTTGCCTTTGGCATCATATAGTGTCGAAAGCAATTGAAAAAAAAAACCAAAGAAAAAAAGATAACTGCATAGATATCCACATTTATACATAAGCCTGTTGCTCTACAAGCTCACCGAATCATTATAACGAACTATATATATTATACATCCGTTTCTCGCCTCGCATACGCGTAGGTGTACACAGTAGACACAGTGGAAAAAGACGCAGTCTCTCCTTCGACGCTATACATATAGCCCCGCACTCGAGCGCTAACGAGCGAGTGCGGCTCTATATATATGTATGAATATATGTGTTTGTATAATGTATAAGGTGAAAAGGAACAATAGAGAGAGAGAGAGAGAGAGAAAGCTCTAGATGCAGAGTGAGAGACGCGTCTCTTCAAGTGCGTCTGGGCAGTCTACGTAGTGTGTGTGTGTGCGCGTGTGCCGTTGCGGAAAGGTAAACGGGGAAATATGATGACGTGTATTATGTTTGAGGGACTTGTACAGGATGTCTGTCGGTTTCAGAGAAGACAGTAGTATATATGAAAATAAAAGTCGTTTTTTTCCACGCGTTTGGCCAAATTAATTCAAAATCGCGCCGGGGAATCGCAAATTGATGGGAAAGGGACGTCGTCGCGACGACAGTGATCGAATTGGCACTGGATCAACTGAATTCTTCAAGTCTATCGATTGTGTATAATATGTTCCTGTTTTAGTCATATGATTTATATCTTATGCAATTTCAATCGTACCCCCTGATCGTCATCTTGACGCTTGGTAGGGTAGATGTGCCGTTACCCCCTCCCGCTTATCCTTAGATCATTACTCTGTCATATACGCATGCGCAGATTATGTAATGACTGCATAGTCCGCCAGAGGGCCGACTCTATAAAGGCTACGGAAAAGCTATTTCCAGGAGATGATTCAATCTAATTCAGTTGAAAAGCTCCGATGTATGTAAGAGCAAATAACCACAAATAAAAACTTTAAATTCAATCATCAATATAGTGTTTCAAAGTTTATATTACTTACGAATATACTCCGGTAGTATTTACATATAATGCAATTCGAGGAATATATAATTAGTCGCTAGATTTATACTGTATAAAACGCCTCTTGCAATTCTTTCTATTTAAAAAATGCAATATATATACCTATCGTATATAATGAAAAAGAGTATATATCTCATCCGGAATAGCAAAATTTCCTACATATCAGAAAACTTGCAATTTTCCGTGGCTCGTCGCGCACAAAAGCTCGCGCCCACGTATGTATATAGGACATCTACCGCGAGAGCGATATTAGCACGTATATAGCATTTCCTCTCGCAAATCAATGAAAAAAGTATACGCGTCCTCTTCCAAATGAAAAACTCACATATACCATATAGAAAGATAGAGAGAGATAGAGTCTCGCAAAACGAAGAAAACATCCGCATCGGAGGCCTGAATAGGATGGCAAACTACTTGCGATTCGCAGCGACGCATCGAAAATCCAGTCTCGATGCAGATGTCTGTATCTAAAAAGAAGGAAAAAAAGAAGAAGAAGAAGAATATATACACACAAGGCGAATGGAAATCCAAGGCGTGCAATCCCTTCACCGCGGGACAGCGCAGTAGTAGTAGTCGAAAATTCCGATAACGACTTTGTGCGGAATTTCGCGTGCGGGTAAAAAGCCGGAAATAAGACGCATGCAGTAGGCAGCTTCAGAAATTGCTTTCCTCCCTCTCTCTCTCTCTCTGTATACACTCTCCCCGGGGAAATCGGCTCGGTTGTCTCCCACCACTTTCTTCTCTCACTCCCGTAGGAGAAGTCTATGTGTGTCTCTATATCAAACGCTTTTTTGGCCTCGGTGTCTTCTATGTTATATTTGCTATATATACTTGCGATTTTTTCTTCCTCACCCGCGGATAAATATAAACTTTTCTTACTGTTTCGCCTCCTCCTGGCTTTATTGCGCGCGGTGCTTCCGATCGTTTCACTGTGTATATATACTATACATGTATACGTGTGTATATCACCCGCGGCTTACACTTATACCATCATCGGGAATTTTCTTCGTTGGTGCAGGATTGGCATCGGGGGCTTTTTCTTTTTTTATTATACCGTCGCGGAGTTTTCCGCGCGTCGTTTCGGTTTTACGCGTTTCCGCCAATTTGTTTCACGTTTGTTTAACTACCGAGGGATATCATGATGTGTATATATTGAAAACGATATCTCAAGGGGAGGAGGTCGTGCAGTTGACGGATTAAGGGTTGTTATATAAAAGATACGTTTCGATAGAGTGATCGCTTTGTTTGTTTTCTTTTTTAGAATTTATATGATGGAGTATAGGCAGGTTTTTAAGACAAAGCCAAGCATTTTCGTCGAAGCTTTTAAGATGTTATTAATTTAAATGGTATATAATTCAATGCCGATATGTCGATATAAAGCTACGATATTTCGATTATCGGACTGAATGGATATGCTGACTGTTGTATTAGATGTACTGAATCACGATTATTACAATGCTCGTACTTGACGAACATTCAAAAACGATACTTGTATATCTACAACTATGATATAGGTATACGCAAGTTTGAGAGCAAAATCGATTACGATATTATTCAACTTTCAAACAAAGAAGAAATTCAACTCAACTTCTCCCAAGAAAAGCAGCTCACAGCTCAATGCGCAATATCCTTCATAAACAAGCAGTAGTATAGGTAGTATCATCTAACTTCCCCATCTCTGGAAAATTGTCCGATGAATTTGTCCGCTCGACTGTTTCGTATACACAACGACTCAAGCGAACCGAACGGAAAACTCTAAACTTGGCAAACGACGCGCTTTGTTATACACAGCAAGCAGAATATCTTCACGAAATGAAGTATAGCCCGTGGCAACACGTGGCGCTTCTTATTACGTAAAATATATAATATATAGACTGCGAAAATTCGTTGGACGTATTCCAGAATCGTCGCTGCGATAAAAGCTTTAAACGATATTTTAGCATGAAAATTTTGTAAATTATATTATATACGTATATAAATCTCTGGCCTACATTCAAAGCGCTTATCTGTTATGTGTAATTGTCAAGTCGACTGCAGCGCGTGTCCTTAAAACGTTTTATAACACGAGCGAATAAGCGTCGGTGAGAATTCTCAGGAAGCTTCTGCTTTTCATTTTTATACTTAAAGGAGCGTAGCTCGACGTGAGAGATTATAGTATAATTTAATGAGCGAAACAGAATTCTTCGGTATACAGAAGAAAGGAAGAGCCAAGACATTCAATGAGTTTAAACCTTGCGCGCGCGCGCGCGCGTCTTGCCTCTCGTTAACGTGTACATGTACAGTTGAAGAAGCAGCTCATTCTGATTTTTTGAATCGCAAATCGCTTTGCAGTCTGTTCACTCGTTAAAAAATTTAAAAAAAAGAAGGAAAAATAACGCGCGGTTGACTCATTTGCGATGCGCGCTTTCATTGAATTCGGGTCAACTGTCGAGTACTCTGATGCACGTGTATTTGTTTTCTCTTCTTATTTTTTTTTTTTTCTTTATTTTTCATTACGAGTGTTTTTATCGTGCGGAGAAAAAAATAGGGAAGCTTTTCAGGCGCAGCTTTGATCTCTGCGAACGGAGTTTATTCTGGCGAACGGGAGGTCGAAAGGTGATCCTATACATCGTTTGGAATTCTTTTTCAGATTCAATTCGGTGTCCTGTTGGTATAGCTTCATCAGTGCTTTTTTTTCAAGCTAGATTTAGCGAGTTTTTTTCCAAGACATCGTCGAAAATATCAATTGTCGCTGTTTCAATTTCGAAATATTATTTCTTTTGCTTTTTATTTATTTCTCTCGGCGCAGCTTCTCCGTTGTGAGGAATTTATTTGTTCTCTTCACGAGATCGAGAGACTAATATCCTGTCTTAAAAGGAAATCCTGGGCTGGATTTTTCTTCCCGAGATAGAAGCTACTTCCGTTGCGAGCTTTCATTGTTTATTTCTTCATTAAATACTGCTAATTCAATAAGAGTTTAAATCGTTCCCTATATATAAAGGATCGCCCTCGTTTCTCTTTCTTTCTAGACAGATTTATTTCAATCCTTTTGCATTATAAAAATCTGAATATATAAAAATTTTCAAAGAAGAAACCGATTTGACGAGCGGATATAACGTCGCCGGAAAAATGTAGAATTCAGTTGAAACTTTTACAAACTTTTTCAAAAATAATACTATACGAGATATTTCAAGATAATCTGTCTCGCAACGTTCGCTTTTTTGTCTTTAAATATTCGATCATTGAAAAAAAGCTCTTGTATACTCGAAATAGCAAACTTTCCTGGCGCACATCCATCAGTATATATACACACTTTCCAGCCGAGTTTCTGTAATAACCGAATAAACCAGGTCTCACGAAACACATCAGCACACCATCTCGTCCCATCAATCTGTTATACTATACTGACACCGAACGTTTCTCGGCTCACTCTAAATACTACACCGCCTATATAGGTATATATATATACGACTATTCCCGGTTGATTATTAAGTAAACATCGCGACGCGCACAGTGTGTGTGTATATATGTATAGACTCGCGAGAGAACCGGCTCGTTTAATCCAAAACGCGAGCTATCTCGACGGCAGCAGCGCAAACGAGTCAATTGTGTCTTGGAAGCACACGCTATATATACGCGCGATTTGTAGTCTGACGTTGTACACGTTAAAGAGAGGGAGAAAGCTGAAACTCGTAGGAGTCAAGGGATGGAATCACGAGGATGGCTAATTAGCTTCGCGAAGCGCTGATGCAGCCACGCGATCGACTTTTGGCAATCGTCGAATGTTTAACGAGTTAATGCCGTTCTGGTGAAGGGTATTATATTGACGGACACGTTGCGAGAATTAGGGCTGCACGAGATTCGAGAATATTCTTGATTTTGTCTTGAATTTTGTGAAGGCATGAGCAAGACGATATTGATGTGAAAAAAAAATTCAAGATTTCGAGACTCTTGGTCTTGTTTGGAGAAATTTTAAAATAAATTGAA
>UCQR01084104.1:6024-17099 GCA_900474235.1 Cecidostiba semifascia | reverse complement strand
GTCTGTAAATGTTCTAATGATCACTTGTTTTCGATTTTCAGGGTTGAGTTCCAGAGCAAATTCTACACTGGCCAGGGTTACAGCTTCACTCCATTCTCCTTTGAAATAATCCTAGACACGGCTCAGTCTGCAGCAGAAACAGTAACAGATTAAACTTAGAGAGCCTGATTGTCTCGGTCTGGAATTTCAATCTCGAACTATACCTCGGGAATGAATTGTAATTGACGTTTCACTTAATAATGTACTTCTTTCTCTCTACTACGATTAGCGTTGAATGTATTCTCAAGAACGAAAAGCCAAGATACTGCGCCTATTGTATGTTCGTTTTCGTTAACATTTTTTTTTAGATACTAACCGTGTTCGAAGCTCGTTTCGCTTGGACGGATCGAACGACATGATTTTTGTGTAAATAGCAAAATGAAATTTATGAAATTGGATTTCCTTTTCTTCATGGAAAAATAAAATGATGTTTTACTAACGTTTTGTGTATTTATTGTGATGTCATTGTTAATCGAGGATTTTGATGTTTAATTGTATAATTTAGTTTTACAAAGCTTGTGAAATGCAATTTAGCTACCGTCATTCCGTGTGATGAATAATATATTATAATTGCGCTTGGTTTAATGAATAATTTTAATGAAGTCAATCTAATACGTGTACTTTGAATCTCATGTTTTGAAATGCGCACACTATACATTTTATTATATATTATTTTACCCCGCTCAAAATTTGTTGATTCCTCGTAATGACATAAAATAAAAGGTGTTACATGTATGTAGAAATAAGTAAAGCATAAATAAAGAAATACAGCAATATTAAAAGTTCGTTAATATTTATTTATTAATAACTCATCACCTTTTATTCAAACATTATCATCTCGATTTTCAATTTACCAAAACCGCGGTTTCCCAAAGCCGCGACTTCAGCGCCTCGACCAATAAGAAATCGTCTTCCTCCCCCCCCCATAGCTATTCATTGGCTCACGCGAAATTCGTGATTTCGTGTGGACGACAATGGTCGTTCTTTGTTTACAGCTACAGCTGCGCGCACGTGTGGTGGCGAGTTGGTGGTGCCGGTTCAATATAGGTATAATACTTCGATTGAACCGTTGGTCCCGCGCACGTTTTTCAACGAAGTCAAAGTTACGCGTCTAATATAAGTAAAGATCAATTGGTGAAAAGTTTTTTAAAAAAAAAACTTGCAAACATGAACACAGAGTACAGGGCACTGATGGACCTCCTTAACTCGAACAAGTGCAAAAAGATCATGAAGCAGCCCGTAATGCGAATATCGAAAAATTCCGACTTCGCTGAACTCGTGAGGAAACAGGGTAACGACTTGTTCAAGAACAGTTTATATCATCATCCACAGATACACGAGGATATATGGAAGTACTACTCGATGAGCATCGCCATAGCCGAGAGGGATTCGGAGGCACTGGCTATCGCCTATGGCAACAGGTCGGTTATACTGATACACCTGGAAAAGTACGATGCATGTCTCAAGGATATTGACAGGGCTATCAAAATTACTAAGAACAAGACTTACATCATCAAGTTGCTATGTCGAAAGGTCAGGTGTCTTCATTTCATGGGTTCCGAGGAGAAAAAACATCCCATGGCAGAGGCTGAGGCGATGCTGGAAAAAGTGGAGGACAAGGCTGCTAAGAAGAACCTTACAGAGTTGATCAAAAAGACTAAGACTGTGGTTGATGATCCAGTCAAACCAAAAAAGAATGTGAAAAACAGAACATTGCAGAATTTAGAAGAGTTGTATAAGAAACATACTGTCAACGATTTTTCAGCTGTCGAGATACAGCACGACGAGAAGTGGGGCAGACACTTGGTTGCCACCAGAGATATCAAAGCTGGAGAAGTCATATATGTGGAGAAGCCTTATACTAAATTTTTGAATGTTAAAAAATTACATGCCTACTGCTCACATTGCTTTGCCACTACTTGGGCAAATATTCCTTGCGATCATTGCTCTTGGACTATGTTCTGCTCTGAGACATGTAAGAAGGATGCTTGGGAAAAGTATCACGATATTGAATGTCCAGTTTATGGATGTTCCAAGTCAGATAATTATGATAGCTATAAGCAACTGGCTGTTCGATGCTTAATTTTGGCATTAAAAGAAGCTGGATCGGTTGAAAATCTCAAAGTAGAATTAAAGTCTTTTGATGAGTGCCAGGGTAATAATTTCTTTTCAAGGTAATTCTTATTTCTATCTGATTTAATACTTATAAAATCATTTATTGATTTCTAGATGTGACCAAAGGATTCTTAAAGGATGAGAAAATTCAAAGCATGGGCTTCAAGAGCATCTATGCTCTATCTAAATTTGTTCCTCATACCAGTCTAGACATACACATAGACAATACAGCCTTAGTACTGAGAGCTCTGGCCAGAAATACTTCATTGCTTGGAGATAACTGTGATATCGAAAACTCTAAAAACCTGAAGAAAAATGAAAATGCAGTATTCCTTGGTGCTCTATTTCTAAAACTCAGCAAGATAGCTCAACTAAATCAGCATCAAGTGAGTGGTATTACAATATAATAAAATTTTAAACTTGAGATATTTTTTAATTGAGTTAATAATACTTTTTATTAATCTAGATGTGGAATGGCAACAGTGTATGTAGAATGGGATTGACCAGGCTACAATGTTGGGAGAATGAGTGCTGCTCTAGAGGAGTTTATATTGCACCAATTACAGCATTGCTCAATCACAGTTGTGATCCAAATGCAAGGAGATGCTACAGTTATGATCATAAAGTCATTGTTTATGCAACAAAACCTATTAAAAAGGGATCACAAGTATGTTGCAAATATATTTAATATATTAAAAATTATAGTAATTTTTATATAATGCAAACATTATCTTAACAGGTATTTGACTGTTACCAAGAAGAGTTCTATGAGCGAGGTATGACAGACAGAACAGGCAAAAGATGTAAGGTACTTTCTTCCACATACAACTTTCATTGCAACTGTGAAGCCTGTAAAAAAGAATGGCCACAGCTGATTGGTCTGACAAAAAAATACAGTGTAAGTTTTCTTTAGCAAATGCGCGAGAAATACGCCAACCATTTAAAAAAATTTCAATTTAAAAATCTGATACTGTCAAAGTACTCCAATTCTTTTTTACTTACAGTGTATTAACAAAAACAGGCCAATAGAACAGATATTATCATTGCAATACAAGGACATCATACCGTCAACTCTAAATCCAGATAAAATATTCGAAGTTAAGGAACTACTTCATGTAGCCGATGGAATAGATAAGACGCTGGTCGTCCTTGATCAACCTAGTTTCTTAACCACCAACCTGATCATTTGCATGAATACAATTTTTGAAAGATTGTACGGCATCAAGTTGGACGTGCCAGGCACGTGCAGTAATCTTTGATCACGAACTTTTTGATATTTCATTACCAGTTCTTATACTCATTAATTTAATACAGTTGCAGATCATTGTGATGATCAATATTTTTGTACTTCTTTTTTAAAGAAATAAAATTAATTTTTCATAAAACGGCGTTTCCACGTAATTCAAACGTCGGATAGATTCGCGCCACCAGTTGAGCGATAACCTAGTCCAACCTACCGCGGCCGATCCAAACAATCAGCTGTTCTACTCTCGCGCAGTTGTTTATCGCTCGTCATAGATTTCCTTATCACGAGTGAAAAAAGAATTAATTTCAGGGTAATTCTATAATTCCATTTGATTGTCAGTTGAGTGTATAGTGTGTAGCAATACCAAATGTTAATTTCATCAAGGAAAAGCGAATACAGAGGACAGCAGAAGTGCAAGAGAGCAGCTAAAACGAATTTCACCAATAAAACACAGCAATGATGTTTATACGCCCAAGAATCCAGCACAAAATACTACTTAACAACTCTCTCAGAATCGTCTTTGCAGCATCATGTCCGCAACGGGAGAATTCTTCTCAAACCAATAGCAGTAACAACACTGGGTAAGTATCCAAAATGAAAATAAAAATAAAAGTTTCAATTATTTATCTTATTTTTATTTCCAGTGTAAAGCAAGCTCGGAGCAAACTAGGACCGTACCTTGCGAGTTTTGCAGCTCTTGGTGGCACCTACTACCTCTATCAGTTGAGAAAAGCTCAGAGAAACCTTCCAGAACTCAGACACGAGCACCGAAGATACGATCTACCGAACTATACGATAAAGGAGATTCACGAGCGTCGAGATCAAGGCCATATCTGGTCTACCTATGGTCGCGGGGTCTATGATCTTACGAAATATGCTAAAATACATCCCGGCGGTGACGAGATGATTGCTATGACAGCCGGTGTATCGTTGGAGCCTTTTTTCATACAGTATGGTTTTCATCGGACTCCAATGATATTCGAGTTGCTGGAGTCCATGAGGATAGGGAATTTGATACATGGTCATGGTAATGGACATCATCACCATCACCATCATAATCATCATCACGAGAAACCGGATAGGTGTAAGCTGCCCAAAGTTTGTAAGTGACTGATGATCTCTATAAAAAGTCTTTATTACAAATTTTACACGAATTATCAAAAATTAAATAGATACTTAAACAAAAAAAAACGTTTAACTATAATATGCATGCATGTCGATTTTTTAGTACCAAAAGTCGATCCAGAAAGCTACAGGCTAGAGATAAAACTCGGAGGTGAACTACTAAAAGCTCTGAAACTGGAAGATTTGAAGCTTTATCCAAAGTACTCGATCGTAAGTTCTATTCCGTGTAAAAGCGACCGTAAGCAGAAAGAAGAAGCGAATGTGCCGGTGGCTGGACCGACCTGGACCGGCGCTCGCCTTTGTGATATCTTACGGGACGTGGGTAAGTACTACTATTTAATCAAATTAAATTAAAATAGAAAAAAGTTTAAATTAAATTCAACATTAATCTTTGATTCCTTAACAGAGGACAATGACCTAAGCGAGTACGACGAGCTGGAATTCGAGTGTCTCGATGCAAGTAAGTCTGGCAACGGTTCTTACAACACGCGCGTCGTATTGGAAAAAGTATTACTTCCTCCTAATAGTGAGGAAACGTTTCCGGAACTCGAGGTGCTACTGGCTTACGAGAAGGACGGCGTTGAGTTAGAGCCCGAACACGGTTATCCCGTTCGAGTAGTGATGCCCCAGTTGGCTGGTTCCAGGAATGTAAAGTGGCTCGGCAAGATCGTACTTAAGAAGACGAAATCTACGCCAGAGGTTTGTGATTTTGATTTTAAATGGTAAACTTTGATTTCTTTTTGTTTCATAAGTTATTTTCTGTTTCAGAATGCCGAAATGCAATAGAAGTGAAATGTCGGAACGATACAATGTATTATGAAATTCTACTTAACTCTACAGTTACCATTGCCTTACCAATATTGAAATGTGATATATACGAATATAATTAACGCTTTATAAGAGAATTGTAACGATAAACACAAATTTGTATATTGCCTTTATATAAAAAAATCTTTATTTTTAACTATACACTTTATTCGTAGCCAAATCAAAGACAGTATAACGCAAGCATTGATCAGCAAGCTTTGGCACATTCATTAAGATAGACGAATCAAGAGATCAAAGAAAATCACATCTGCGCTAGTACACTCCCCCTGCTATATCATCTCTTAAAAATAATCTTCATCGCGCTACAAATTTATACAAAATCATATGTAATAAACAGCACGTATTGTAAATTACATCGACGACGTGGTGATAGGTTTGTCCTCGAGGCTCACTGTCGTCGTCGTCGTCGTCGTCGTTGTCGTGGGTTGCTGCACCGTCGTGGGCGTCCTGAGACAAGCGCAAAGACAAAACGGTGCCTGACAGAAGCGGCACAAAGCTCCGGGCAGCTGTACACCCATCATCAGGCCTCCAGCAATCGCTATATTCCTGCAAAGAAAACGAATCTTTCTCAATTTTTTTTTCTTATTGCACGCGATAAGGTTCCTCTGTTGAAAAGAAAATAATTAGCGGCACAATAGAGATGAAAATAAGCGCGCGCTCACGCGAACCATCGCTTATACGAACCGATCCAATGGCATGATCGCGTTATATCTCGGAATTTTTCCGTATATAACACAATATAATTGCGAGGATATAAGAGAAGCTGCAGCGAAACAATATAGCGTACAAGTGACAGAAGTGCGTGTCGAAAGACGCATCGAACAAAACCGTGACGAGATAATGAATAGCGAGTTATATAGAGCATATGCTGTTTGTGTAGCGAGGGGATACTATAGGTATAGGCGCGTGTATATGTATAAGT
The DNA here is from genome assembly GCA_900474235.1 of Cecidostiba semifascia. NCBI lineage: Eukaryota > Metazoa > Arthropoda > Insecta > Hymenoptera > Pteromalidae > Cecidostiba > Cecidostiba semifascia. Next base: position 10,824 of record UCQR01084104.1, on the reverse strand, counting down.
ATTATCAGAACAGCCCCGATGATGATGATGAGCGCGTTGGGCTATTGTTGAGCCGCCTAGTCTCTGTCGTATATAGTGTAGTCGCATTAAAGCCGAATTAGCGGTGTGTGTGTGTGTGTATACACTCGAGGGGAAAGTCCGGAGTAGAATATACAGTGGCTCTTACAGTCGCTAAACGCCGGATTCGGGATTTGAAAGCGAGATGAGAAGCTTTATTGTCTGCGGGCAACGCTGTAATGCTCAGCTGGAGCTCAGCTGTGTTTTTCTTGGGAGATATTATGCTACGATTATAGTGTTCTGGAGTGGGACTTTTGCGGTGACGGATTTGCTGCTACGCTAGATTGATTTCTTCTTAATTAATTTCTTTAATTTTTAATATTTGTAAAAATAATATCAGTATATTTCACTTCACAATAAAATTATTCATATACAAACTCCTTAAGCTCAGCTATATCTTTCTTGGCAAATTTTATATACTGATACGATAATTATTCTAGTTCCGGGATTTTTGCGATTACGGATTCGCTGCTGCGCTCAATTGGCGAGACTTCACTTGCCGCTACTTTTCTAGATTACTTATAGCTGATGATGAATGTAGCCGAGTTGTACGGAGCTGTGTCTTTATCGTAGCTCGATTTACAATAAACATGGGAAATGATAAGCATATATGCGGACGTCGCATGAGAGACGCCAGGGCAATCGGGACAAAGGGCAACTATGCAGTCAGTCTGGCGTGAACCGTCTAAGTCATCAGTTGCACTTTTATGTTGTCGGGTTATTCGTGATAGTTATGGAGATCACGCTATTCTTATAGTTACTATACGAAGCATTACGACAGAATGTCAATATTTAAAATTTTTTAGAAAGAGGCAGGTTTGGGTATAATATGAAAAAAAGAAGAACTGGTGCAAATAACCTATAGTGTTTTGAATACCAGGTGCATATAGCATCGCAATTGGCGCGTTAGGTATGATCCTATACCACCTATACCTATTATAAACTAATTCGTATCGACCAATCAGTGTGCGCCATGCTTTTCCCTCAAAATCTTCGTTTCCGTCCCCTTTCCCTTCGTTGAAGAGTATATAGGTACCCGCGACTATATAGTATAATAGCCCTGTGCGCGGCATAATACCAGCTACAAGAGCGCATATTTTGACATTCGGCACTTCATTTCACCTCTCAGTTATACACAAACAGAGGTATTACACCAGGAAACTCGCTACATCATAAAGGTAATATCACGCGATGCTTATGTCAAATATAAAACGCAATGATTTTGATTCTAATCAACGTATTCTTCGTAGATAGACCGCGGCAAATGGCTCGGCAATCACGAGTTTTTGGAGATCTCAACACTGTCTCCTCGAAATTCGAATTGAAATTCAAGTGGGAAATTGATAACTTTTACGACCGCATAAACGCTTTCGACGCTTTCGAATCACCGATATTTACGGAAAATAGTGTCGACCATGTCAACGGTCAGTGGTGTCTGCGCTTGAGCCGAGAACATGAAAATCTGACAATTTGTCTACGGACTAACAACGAGAGTTTCAGCAAATGGCATAATTTTAAAGTTGTCAATAATTCAGGTGTAGTGATGGCGAACGAGCAACTTTGGATAAACAAGTCGATTTGGAGTTTTATTGCAAGATTACCATTAGACGATTTTATATCGGACTATGTATATAATAATAAAGCAACGATTTTGTGCGAATTAACCATAACCATGCCTGCGAACAAAGAAAAGAAAGTGAAACTCAGTGAAGAAATAGAACAGCAAATTCCTCGTCTCGAGGACAAATATGAGGCTCTTTTTAACAACACGAAGTTCACTGACATATCTCTCATTTCGGAAGGTAAAGCCGTGAAGGCGCACAAGTGTATACTCGCAAATAGCAGTTCCGTGTTCGCAGCCATGTTCGACGTCGAGATGAAGGAGAAGCAAGATAATACTGTGAAAATTGAGGATATCAAATACGACGTTCTCGTGGAAATGATTCGTTTTGTTTACGCTGAAAAGGTTAACAGCATTGATACATTAGCCGGAGAACTAGCAGCTGCAGCGGACAAGTACGCACTGGATGGACTGAAGAACGTGTGCGAGATGTCGTTGAGAAAAAATTTGAGCCTCGATAACGTCATCGAATGCTTTCAACTAGCTGACGAACTCCGCATGAATAAACTGAAAGAGAAGACGATAACATTTATAGTTGAAAATTCGAGTGATCTTACGGACAAACCGAACTTCAAGTCCTTGCCTTCTTATCTTTTGTATGAAATATGTTGCGCTATGTCTAGACAGATGACACTACGATTTATTTAGGATTATTGCTTCTTTGATGTTTTAACGTTATTATATACATTTTTTATGAATAAATACACGGAAGTTTTATATTTAGCAATTAACTTCATATATTAATTTCAATATTTAAAAAAAAATATTTATCAAATATTTACTTAATTTATTAATACAAAATCTGCCAGTTTAATTGCACAAGGAGTGATCAAGACCGTCGAAACGAAAGATGGGTATGTGTAGGTACATAAACAAGTCACGTGATGATAATAATAATAATATATGAGAAGACTAACTGGTGCGAATTATAAAATAGTGTTTCGAACAGAGGTTCGAAAACTCTGCTTCTTACTCCATACTCCCATCGTCTTTAGCGTCTTATGACCCTAACAATATACCACCTCTCAAACTATTCCGGATCAACCCGACGTCCCGACCAACCAATCAGCTTTTGTTTTTGTTTTCGCATCCCTTCCTTCGTTGAAGAGTTAGCCGCAAGAGTGCGCATTGCATGTTAACAATGTTGACAATTCGACATTTCATATTTCCATTTGATACTTCAGTACAAAGAGAATTCTTATAGCAATGTACTTACGGCTTAGAAGGTTATCCATGTGTCCCTTTTCACTTTCAAGAGTCAAGACTATAAATCGATAATTTAATCTCAGAATTATACGTTTTAAGCAACGAATTCAGAGAATTGATTACTAACATAAAGGTATAATTATATAAATGCCATATCAGTAGGCATATACTTTTGGTAAATGTAAAATACGATCGTATTGATTTCAATGAACTTATATATTCTTCGTAGATCCGAAATGGCCCTAAACGTTGTTGGAAATGTGCCTCACGGGGATTATGCCTCACGCGTGCCATATTATGTTCCAATGGGAGATTAATAAATTTCGTGATAGATGCAAACACGTCATTACGCATCAAGAGGTGAAATTGCCGACATTTACGGAAAAGAGTGTCGATAGCAAAATTCAGTGGTATATGACCTTGATGGTCCTAAATAATCCTGTAGGAGTAGGAGATATCAATAAAGATTTGAGGCTGACGTTACATTCTACTGCGAAGATTGTATTTGAACAGGAGTGTCAGTTTATAATTCTCAATAAAGTAGATAAAGATAATATATTGGCTACTAAGACTGTGAAGGAATCTTATTTTGAAGGGACGGGGGGTCATTATAATATGATGGTAACATTCACATCCCGAGATTTTTTCCATAATTTATCAGTAGATGAAGTACTAAATAAGGATAAACTTATTATTGTGCTTAATCTGACTATGAAGCTTCCAGAAAAAGAAAGGGAAGAAATAGAAAAGCAAGAAAACGATGATTTATCTTCAGTGACATATCTCTCATTTCAGAAGGTAAAGCCGTGAAGGCGCACAAGTGTATACTCGCAAATAGCAGTTCAGTGTTCCCAGCCATGTTCGACGCCGAGATGAAGGAAAAACGGGAGAACATCGTGGAAATTGCCGACATCAAATACGACGTTCTCGTGGAAATCATTCGTTTTATTTACACAGGAAAGATTGACAGTATTGATACACTAGCCGGCGATCTTGCGATTGCAGCAGACAAATACGCACTGCAATGTTTCCAACTTGCTGAAAGACTCCACATGGACAAACTGACGGAGAAGACAATTGAATTTATGGTTGAGAATGCGCGTAGTATCACTACCAAACCGGAGTTTGATTTGTTGCCTTGTGATATTGTGCGCAAAGTATGTCGTGGTTTGGCAAACAAATACCAATAGTAATCCGTGCAACATCGCCGCTTTTTTTAGATTTAATTTCAGTTATTTAGTAACGCAGTATTTCACTAATTATTATTATTTTTATTGTAAATTTTTCATCAATAAATAAACGAAAATATGTATGCAGTAGAACAATTCTGTTGTACATACGTTTAATAATTCGGTTCTTGTTTAAAAATATTTAAATGAAATTAAAAAAATACCAATTACGTATAAATCAATGGAAAGCTCACCTAAGATGCTGGTCCTGCTGTGCCTTTTCGAGCCGCTTGTCTTTGGCGCGTCTGTTTTGGAACCAGATCTTGATCTGGGTCTCGGTGAGTTTAAGTCCGTTGGCAAGTTCGAATCGTCTCGCCCGCGATATGTACTCGCCTCGACGATATTCACTCTCCAGCCTCAGAGTTTGCTCACTACTGAATGTCGTACGTTGGCGTCGAGGTCGACCCTCTTTCTTCTTTCGCCTTGCCCCTGTGCACAGATAAAAAATGTAATTTTATTTGATTTTTTTTTTAACGATTGAGACTTTTGAAAAATTTAACGGGCAATAGTATACTGAAATATACTTTTTTTTATCAGATTTATTTTACATATTTTCTATAAGTAACCAAAAATTAAGCGTTTCTTTAATGACAATTTATAACTTAATCTTAAAAAAACGAATTAAAAAAAACATTATGAAGAGCCTTATCAAAATAAAGCCTAAAAACTCGAGGAACTACTCTACAC
>UCQR01084098.1:0-14155 GCA_900474235.1 Cecidostiba semifascia | reverse complement strand
TGTGTGTGTGTGTGTGTGTGTGTGTGTGTGTGTGTGTGTGTAGCTCAGAATTAAAAAGCTCTTTGCTGGAATGCGTAGTTTGTACTTATCTACTAAACCATATATTTAGCGTTTAATAAATCCCCTCTTCCAAATCAGCCTGTAATAGCGGTCGTAAGGCGATATACTGTCGCGATTATATCTGGACACGATAAGCCGGGCTGATTCAATGTCGCCGCGCGCGGTTTTTCATGACGACCTTGACTGAGATTCCTCGTTAATTTTCGACGCGATCGTTTTCTCGTGGCGAACAATCGCCACGATTCTCCCACGGATATAATCGGTTACACGGTCTTCCTACAGTATATAATTGTAGACCATGTTTATTTCAGATATGTCCTTTCATAATATAGTACTGAACAAATTTTAAATAATATTATATACTCGTCGTTCGTTATTATAGCGCCGCAGCAACAATCGACCTCATCAACTCTCTCGGAAAATTCGAGATCCCACACGCGCGACATATTCCATTTCCATATGTATAACAATCGCGATTCAATTACGCAACTGCCATCGCCACGCGCGAGCTCGCGGTTTATACGTATATATACATGAAAACGCGCCGCGAAAATCCGCGGCCTTTACATAACGAATCGCGTGTATTATTATGATTCTATATACTCCCTCTTTTTTTTTCGCTTGCGGAAGCGCAGCGACTTGGAAAAATGCAAAGGAGTCCAGTTCGAGACGAGGTGTCCTCAGGAGCTTTACGCGAGGAGTATGTTTACGCGCGGCGAGGCTGTTAGGCGGCACAGACAGTTAACGATTTTTTTTTTATTTTTGAGATCGATCTAAATAAAATCGTATACCAAAATGGCGCGGCAAATGTTTATCGTCTGGATCTTTTACAAGCCGGTTTACACCCTGAAGAAGGCAAGCCGTCTAAAATACAAATTCAATCATACATCTATATTAACCAAAAAAAAAATCTCTGCTATTCAAATTCCAGATGCACACGTCGACGCCGAATTCCCGACCCGTGCCGCAGCAGCGTACCCCGGGGGTCGGTGCTGACGCCTCTACGGTGGCCTCCTCCAAGAGTAGCAGTAACAGCAGCAGCAGCGGCACAAGCAGCGGCCGCGTCAGCGAGGTCATGGAGCTGTGCTATGTTACCGAGAGGATAATAGCCCTTTACTACAGGGAGGATGCTCGAGGTGTCCTGGAACACGCGACAGCCTTGCTACGCGGGAAACACGCCGACAATTACATGGTCAGTCTTGTCGTCGCGTGTGGTTCTCGCTCTAATCTATCTTCTCTGTGTCTGTCTGTGTGTACACCTGCGTGATATGTGTCGCGGCCTTGATGCGCTGACTCAGTTTTTCCGTAATTTTGTGAGAGTGTGTGTGTAACGAGGCTTATTGTTGTTCTTTTTTTTTGCTTTTGAACATAGGCGTTGCCCCTGTGTTATTGTGGTAATGACGGATCGAGTAGATTACTCAAGATAACGACTGTTTACAATTTGAAAGATACTATTGTGCGGATATAATGTCATTGCATTCGTATTGTTATATAGTCGAAAGAAAAAGAAAAGAATTATCTCACCACTCCCCGAAATTAGGAAAGAAAGCAGACGCGACGTCGCACGTATATCATATCATAACTCACGGAAGACTGGCACTCTGGTTACAGATCTTCAACCTGTCGTCGTCGCTAGGAAGAACGGGTGAGCCGAGCACAAGGGAGGCGGGTTGGCCCCAGGGACTGGCACCAAGCCTGGAACGACTCTGCGCCCTTTGCAAGGAGCTGGACTCCTGGCTGAACGCCGCCTCGAATCGCGTTGTCGTTCTTCATGCAAGGTACGTTTCCGACGACTTTCATCATTCACTCGGGATTTCCCGAGCACGTCACTGCTGTAATGGCTTGTTATACGGAGGGAAAGATTAATGAAACCGTTGAATTTTGGGAATATCATGCGGGGTTTAACTTTTTGACAAAAATAATTTTACAAGTATAAATATCAGTAGATTTATGAGTCTATAATACGAGAGCAAAAGTGATTACTCTATCATTGGTATGATTACAGAGGCTGCAAGGAACGACTGGGCGTAGCCGTATCGGCGTACATGAACTACAGCAGCATCTGCGGAGGCCGTGACCAGGCGCTCGACAGGTTCGCCATGAGGCGATTTCTCGACGACAAAATCGGCCCACTTAACGTCCCCTCCCACAGAAGGTACACTGCCCTCGGCTCATCTATACACATTACATATACTACCACTACACAGGCGTGTGTCTCCCCATGTGCGTTATAAGTTAATTCGTTAATTCCCCCCCGCGCGACGAGCTCATTATTGTATCATTGCTAGACTACCGGTCAGCGTCCGAGCAGACTGATTTAAGTGCGTCTCGGCTTTTGGTCAAGATCACTTCTGGGTTTATTAAACTATTAGTGGAACGACCGCGCTGTGTCTCGGTCTATTACGGTTCTCTCTTTTTTTCGTATCTTTTTTTTGTCCGACCGAGCCTATATATTCGACATCATTAACTTCTTCGCATTACAATAGCTAAAATCGATGCCACTTTTTGTCGAATCATATAAACATTTGCATTCGACTTGTATCGACGAGCGGAAATCGTAGGCGGAAGTCCGAAAATCTCTCTCGATCCAACCTTACCATACTTATCCTCGCCTGTATGTATATAAGCCGCAACATCCAATCCGCGTTCCACGCAGCACTCCAGTCCAATCCTTATCTGCGCGGTCCCTACGTACATGTACCTCCGCGATCGACGTCAGACTACAGCAGCAGCAGCGTTCAATTTACGTTTTACCGAAGCGAGTATAGAGCATAATCAGCTTCCCACGGTCATCCCTATTAGAGCCGAGAGTCCAGCTGCTGCTGTCCTTGAACCTTTTACGGACTCGCCCTCCGTTATAGCGACGCAGAAGTAGAAAATAGTGTGTGTGTAGGTGTATAGGTATATAGGGAGAGAAAGATTATTCGGCTGAACTTAACTGACCTTTCTATACTATACGGAAGCGCATACCGATATCGATTTTCTATACCAGAGTTGCATCGGTTTCATTTTTACTGCGACTCAATTAAGGTCTACTTCTCGTTACACCTACACGCGAATAGGAAACACACAGCTTGGAAGATAACCTCGGCCGATATAGACAGAATTTCGAAATGCATTTTTCACAGAGAGCAGCACCAGGAAATGTATACAAGTCGCTCGCTGTACACGGCAAACTAACGAAAATACACGAGGCTTTTCAAATATTTGCATAAATCGCGGCTATGTCATTAATAATGCATGGTCTCGCCGTCGCTTTTATACACAGCTTTATATTTATTAAATCCGCGAGCCGCGCACATGCATTAGCATGTCGTTAGGCGCCTGTGCACAACGATTGCGAATTAATTGACAAAAACGGCGCACCTAATCTGTGTCGTATACCTATATACGACAATACGACGCGGAGAAAAAGAAAGCGCGTGTCTCGCCAGACAATTTTTCGTGATATAATTTATCCAGAAAAATTGCGTTGATTGAGAACCTGTTTATAACCAAGACTCCGTATATACTTACTTTTTTTTCCACACTCACACGAGCTATATTTTTATGATTAATAGCTTCATTAGTCTCCCACAGATTTCTCAACCCATCGTAAATCAATTTCAAAAATCGATTCAACAAATTTTCAGGTACATCGAGTACTTCAGTGGTCTACTAGCGGGTTCGCTGCGCATCAGTCCATCGCCCCTGTACCTCACGCACCTGACGGTCTTGGGTGTGCCGTTATTCGAACCAACGGGTTGTCGAGCTTTCCTCAAAGTCTACGAAGGATTGACGCCTGTCTACACGTCGGACCTGTACTCCGTGACCAACGCCCGCGAATTCACGGTCAACCTTGGCGGCCTCAGGCTCAGGGGTGACATCCTCGTCAAATGCTACCACAGGATCTACTCGAACCAGGGTCGCGAGGTCATGTTTTCGTTACAGGTATGCATAATGACAGTTAGACAGTTCCGTCGGAATGAAAATGAAGAAAAAATATGTAATTCAAGTCGACATTACAGTTTCACACGTGCGTAATAACGGAGAACGTCGTCTCGTTTCCCCGCTCGGAACTCGACGCAGCTTGCGACGACCCGAGATGTCCACCCGACAGCGTGGTCACTCTCTACTTCGCGAACGACCCGAGGCGTCTCGACGGCCCTGTGCCAGCGCCCACACCGGCGGTGCCTCACGCCTCGGCGCACCACGACCCCATACTCCATTGGGACAGCTACACGAACCTCGAATTGAGCGACGATGGTGAGTAGACACAATTTCGTTAATTTTTTTCGATTAATTGTGTAATTAGATATCTATACAACCGAGAGAGAGTAGTCTATAAAATAATAGTAATAAAGTTGGACTGATGATAAAAATTTCAAAACACACCGAGATAGAATATTTAATCGCATTAAAGTACGCAAGCGGCTGCAATAAAAGCTCGAACGAGTTATCCTGCATACGCGTTGCAATATCTATTTATACTCCCTAATTACCTCTATCTTATAGTATATACGCGTATATTCGCCTTCGCAACATATTCCGCATGCGCGTGGTATACGTTATTATTTCCCTTTGCGTATATACAGTTCGTTCCGCTAAAAGGCTCCGCCCAACTATATAGCCGATTCGTTATCGCGCGATAGCAATAGGGGGCTTTTATCTCAATAAAGAGTTCTTTCTCTCTTCTTGCTATTTTTTTTTGCCTCTAATCTGCCTCTATCACGATAGAAAATCGTGTTTATAGGGAATCAATAACATATCGGACGATAAAAAGCTTATATCCAATTCGATGGTTAAGTATTTTTATTTCCGCAACGCTTAGTCACTGCGAATCGACGCAAACGATGATCATCGCGTAGATTAGAAATTTAGTTATAATGACGGAGTTCTTTTTTTTTTTATAAATTAACCTTCGTTGAATCGAACTAGGTAAGGAGTATATGAAACTTTTACGCTGCGCTAGCTATATAATACGTGTACTCTATTCTCTCTATTTAGGACAATGGGCGCGACCGAGGCGAAATCAATTTCCCATCTCAATTACTTACTCAATCGAGCGCGTGTCTTCTAAAAACTTCCTCGATTATCCCTCATTCCGTACATCTATGCGTTTTCGAGCTGAAATTACTTCGAACTGCATTAAAAATCTACGGCAGCTGTTATAATATAGACTTTGTGTTGAGTGATATTCCGGTAAATATTTATAATATCGACAGGTAACTTCCTACAGCCACTTAACATTTTTATCTCCACTCGCGTGTCTAAATTTTTGCATGTTCCGCAATGAATTTATTCGCCGATCGTAAATAAACTAATATATCCCGCACTATGTGTGTGTGTGTCTTATCACTCCATTTATTCAACGATCGCGCACACAGGTGTAATATACAATATAGCGCTGCAGTAGCGGCTATAAATTTCTTTCCCTATCGAACTTCCTCGTATGTATATTTTTTCGCTTCCCCATTTTATATATTATACACCGGAGAATAAATTACCGGGAAAAAAAGCTGTCGCATTGTGCAACACACCCGACGAATATAACAACAAAACTTGCAAGAATTATTCGGCGAGAGCTTCTAACAAAGCCTCCGTTTATTAGGAGCAAAGTTCAGAGTTTTACTCTCTCTTGTCTTCGCGGGTATAACGAGTTTCTCTGTACTCTTGTCTCCGAGCGCGTTGAACACACAAATGAGCTTGTGGCATCGCGGCGCGAATTTCAAATTGCGCCAGCGCGGACGAGTTACAAGATGTCGTAGCGAGCGGGGGGAGGCACGTAGACGCCGTATTCGGGTTATTTGCACTCGTGTACGGAATGTATGTCAGCGGTAATTCGCTTTTTTAGCTTCGGTCGAGATTTATACGGTAAATAATATTAGTTGATCCTTTCGATCCGAAAAATATCTCGATTCAGATATTACTTCCCTCAGTTTAACGCGTCGATATAATACACAGCGTCGGTGGAATGCCGCGGGAATCTAAAATTAAGAACGCGTATATACACGTAAACGCTTATTATAAAGCTCTCTTTTCTCTCTCTCTCTCTTCAAGCACGCGGTTATACTACTCTCGCTGCAGCAGCTTTCCTCGCGTCCTTTCTCCGCGGGATCGTCGCAATTACGCTGCGCTGCTTTGTTACTTTCCTTTTTAGCACGACCGGCTTCTTCCGTCGGTGCTTATTAATTTTTGCTCTCTCTCTCTCTCTCTCTTTCCCGTATTGTTTCTCTCGAGGGAATTTTCGAGACGGTGTAGGAATTAAAATAGCCTCGTCTCGTGTGTTTTGTAAATATAGCGCGATAAAAAAAAGAGCCGAGAGCGAGGATTTTCTTCATTCAGTGTGTCTACACAGAGAGAGGGTGTATAGTTGTTCCTTAAATATTTGCAGTGGGGATTACGTGAATTACCGGCGTGACGCACGAGTGTGTCTGGAGAAAAGCGTTTATTTTGAGTTTTGATGTTGTACACCGGCTCTATAGCTGAGATAAAAATTACAAAATATCTTCTTTTTACGGTATATTTGTAATGGTTATATTGTCGAGCTTTACGACGCAGTTATTAAGATTTTCCTCGTTCTGCAGCGCGCTCTCTCAGTTGCGCTCTCGCGACGGGGATACAAATATAACCAGCATAAATAGGCGGCGTTGCCGTGAACCGTCTGCATATCTTGATATAATTAGATGATTTTCCACCGGCTAAATTCGACTTTTAATTAGACGCGCAATGAATCATCCTTGATGCTTATAACGTTATATACACAAAAGAAACAGCATCTCATCAGCAGAGTATATTATTACAACGACACTATGCACCTCGAGAAACTCATAATTGCTTCCAGCTGTAAAAAAGAATCCCCTTGCGTTATCGCAAACTCCTCTCTCTCTTTCTCTCTCTCTCTCGTATACCTACTGACATTCCGGGAAAACGCAGTCGGAAAGGCGCAGTTCTCTTTCAAATCCAGAATCTCTCTCTCTCTCTCTCTCTCTCTTACACACACTCTGCAGAGAGACATATACACACACGGGGGCAGCCGTCGCGCCAACTAAGTCGTCGTCGTCGAAGAGGGGGACAGCGGCTCTCGAGTTTATTCTCGTCACCTTGCGCTCGGCTCTCTTAGCTTTGCGAGGCGGATAGCCGCGCAGTGCAGACCGCGAGAGAAAGATTCGTCGGTTCGTGCCGTTCTCTATACGCGTGTCCGAGTGCGACTCTGATGCCTAGTCGCCGCTCGTCCGCCGTCGCGAGAGAACATTTTTCCGCGAGTTGAGAGTATTATACATATACGTTGTGTGCAAGAGAGACATAGTTCTACGGAGAGGAAAGAAGAAGAAGTAAAAGAAGAGAGAAACGGGACCACGACACGATCACGATCTACGGCCTTGTTGTCCCCGGTGGTCGTCTGTATAGGAGAGAGAGAGATTCCTGTGCTCTCGTCGCGATCCCCCGACGGCGATATCTTCCCTGTCGGCTCTGACTCTTTGCAAAGGTTTGTCTGTGTGTGCAGCTATTCGCTCGGAGATTAGGCTGAGAGTTTCAGCGCTGATCTGCAGCTTTTTTTGGAAGAGAGAGATCAGTTTTAAAATAAGCGCGCCGACGAGAGCTCCGCTGAAATTCGAGATGTGTGTGATGTGTGTGATGGTATTACACAGAATGATTACACAGGATGATTGATGTGGCCTGAGCTGTGAAGACAGTGTGTTTATTGTTGCTTATTACAAAATCGCAGTTACACATATGATAAAGTTGAAAAGTTTACAAAATTTACATATTATATACTCAATCCCCAAGACACAGCATAACAATATAAATCGAACACAAGCCGCGTATAAAAGAACAATTCTAATGTCTCAGTACACAGGAAAAACCCGTCGTCTGTTATATCCGCCCACCGGAGACTTGTCCCGCTCGCGCGAAATTCTCAGTGTCTCGTATACACAGGCAAACAACAGTATAACACCCGAGAGAAAAATCAACAGCGAATTTCCAGTTTCTCGTTCGCTCTAAGCTCGAGAGATCGTAAACTCGGTGATTTGCCGAGTGTAACGACCCGCGCGCGGCTCTTGCATTTTACTCTGCAGTGACAACCGATCGCTGCTGCCGTATAGCCTCACTGGTATAGACTGTGTTCACTCGATTCTTATCGCTCGAGACGTTCTAACGAAGCTGCGCCGCCGCGACACTGATAAGCTGTATATGTATATAGGAAGTGTTCTTTGCTGCTGCTGCTGCGATGTTAGGATTTTTTCTGCTTCACACTTTCTTCCGAGAAGTATCTTGATTTCTTTTTTCATATACGATTGTTTTGTATAGTAAATGAGTCATGATAGTGCAGCGATGCTGTTGATTGGAAAATGCTGCGGTGTGTTTGAGATGTGCTGTTTTTCAGTTGGTTCATCCCAAGTGGTAGACTGTGTAACGGAGGAAGAAAGACGCTTTTAGTTTCGAGTTTTTATTATTATACGTTTTTCATATTATATTATCTTTGACGCGATCTAATAAAACAAACCGTCTTGTCATTCTCGCAGAAAATTTACATTTAACTATACATACACCTACTGAAGCTTTCAAGTTCTCCAGATTATCAAGTATTAACCTTGATCATTAAAAACTCACGATATATTCCTCGAACCGAGCTTCCGTGTCAAAAAGAAAAAAAAAGAGCTACCATAAAGATACAGCCATATCAGTAAAAAAAACAAACGATAAGCGTAATAAACAACGCGAAAAATAAATAGATAATACTAACCGTTGAGACATGCTTGATCGCACTCGTCCTTGGAGCCGAATGCAGTGTTATCGTGGCTGCCGTAGTGGCTCTCACAGGAGCCCAAATTTCCATTGTACGTCCAGTAGTTTCCGGTCTGACCGGGACTTCGGTTACTACCCGCCGAACGCCTCAGGCGGTAAGCCGAAGCTGCTGCGCCGGAGCAGCGGGGATCCGTTGGGTACCAGTGGTTGCCCAGAGGAGCTGAAATTCCTCGATGTTTGCGTTAGCTCGAACTTGGCCAATTTCGGTTTGACGCAAAGTGCATCAGGGGGATAGGAGCGCTTTGGATTTGATTTTTGATTGAGCAACTTTGCAGTTGAGGGTAGGATGATTAAATTGAAATTAAATATGAAGTAAATGTTTCATTAAAAAACTATGATGTAACTTACACGCAGTGACGCTGACGATCAGCATAACGCAGACAACGAGTACGATGGATACCTTCATCTTGATATTTAAAAAAATAATTGATAAAACCAAACGAAACGTAATATAGCTTCACAAAAATATATCACAGTCGCTCTCGTTCGAACTTCACTCAACGGCCAGTCGAGACGCACTGAATCCTCGACAAATTCTCCTCGGCAGCTGAAGCTATGTACACACACACACACTACTCCTATAAACCCCCGGCTGATTTTCCAACCGAGATAAGCCGAGAGAGTGATCTTCTCTCACAGATAAGGCTTTCCCCAAACGCGCAGCAGCTGCTCCGAAACTTTTCAGGCTTCACTAAACAAAAAAAAAAAAACTTCTCTTCGTCTATATAATAGTTAAACACGCTATACTTTGCTTGCGTAGTCTCAACTTCGTAGTCTAATGCAAACTGGTCGGTCAGTAGGTCTGTAGCGCGTCTTTATTCGCAGCGGCTATATACGTGCGTCGTAAAAATACTGAGATCTCGTCCCGGCGGCAACCGGAAAGTCCGCGTCCTTTGGGACGTAAGTGGGGGTATGAAGTAGATCGAAAAAAAGGAGGTGTTTGTATATTGAAATGACACGTGGACTTAATATTTAATATTTCTTCGTTAAAAATAGACATGCGCGATCAATTGCTTATCGCACTTCGGCGAATTATATAATATAAGGTTCTCAGAAAGTGGAAACTGCGTTTATTAATTTTTTTTTTCGTCTCTGGTTTGAACGGATAAAAAATTGAGATAATACCGCTGTGTTTATATTTCTCGTATCTAATATGCTTGTCTCGCTCGGATGAATATGATGTTCTCTAGTTGACCGAAAGGGTGAGCATCGCATATAGCTTTCGAATAAAATAAATACTACAGACTTTTTTTATACCTTAGGGACATCGCGCCAATCTTTTCTTCAATAGCCTACGGTATATAGTCGTCTCAAGTGGACATTAAGAATCTCTTATATACCCGCGATCGATTTATTATCGAGTGATATTTGAAGTATTCCGCTATAAGTCGACAATGGCATCGAGAATTCCCCGTGTTTTCAAAAGAATCGACCGATTCATAATCACACAGTTATACTCCCGACGACTTTTCAATAGCAATATCCTCGGGAACGTCACTAATTTAAATCGTATACGTACAAACATAAAAAAAATACCCTCCCACCGTCTCCTCCTCCTCACACAAAAGATCCGAGACTTGAGCGCTAAGAGCCACGTTTAACCGAGAGCATCGATCTCCGCCAGCCGCTTTCCCGTGGACCCATCGATATCCCGCCATTAAGCTGCTGCAGCTCCTCCTCTCGAGGATATCGACTTAAATGCTCTGACATCGATATGCGCAGCGCGCGCACAATGGCGCGTCGATTAATTATATAGGAAGAGAGCCTGCCGCCGGCTTCAGCACAATGGAAGGATATATACCCTGTATACCCTACGACGAGACGAGAGAGTGACGAAATAAAAGGATTAGAGAAAGAGAGAGAGAGAGAGGGGTGTATATAAACAATGCTGACGTAACGCGAGCGAGAAAGACGACGTCTCAAGCGAGCGACAAGACAATGAGAGCTAAGAACGTGCTTTTTTCGAGGGGTCGAGTAGACTTTCGGGGGAAAGTTGAAGGTGTGATAAGCGAGTTTTTTTCAGTCTATTAGATATACATTTACATTTTTACTTCAAACGATTGTGCAGGAATGAAATAATTTCATTTTTTTCCGAATCATCGTTATATTGAAAATTTCAAATTTGGCGCCGTTTCAACGCCGAATTTCAATATTACAGCAATCACTTCCAACGTAAGAATCCAAGCACTATTTTTCCACTCAACAAACTCGTCCGTTCTGTATATATATACACACACGTATACACTCCTCTCGAAAGCTTTTGTTCTCTTTTATATTGGCCGAAAGATTTTTCAGTGATTGCGACGAGCAACGCGCGCGTATATTAAAAACGACGGTCTCCGCTCTTGATGTATACACAGCTGGAAAAGAGCGAGAGCGAAATAATGGCAGTCGCGAATCGTAAAAGAGAAATACTCGTCGACGCGAGAGGAGCTTTTGTGCAGCGCGCGCGCGCGCGCGATTTTGCCGGTCATTGTTCCGCGCTAATGCTCGGAATGAGTGCGGAGAATTCGGTGGTAATTCGTTACGCGTGCCAGTATAGTATAACCGAAGCAAGAAAATACTTTTTTTTTTTAATCATTCAATTTTGCAATATGTAATAAATTCTTGAAAAAAAAAAAATGACTAGGGGAGACCGGGGCGATTTGGCCTGCGGGTAAGTTGGCCGATGGCTTATAATTCGAAATCAAAACAATAGAGCGCGTCGCGATTGACATGTGTGGTGAAGGATAACACGAGGAATGTTTGTACGAAGTTTCAGTTGGATCGCCGGGCTAACGATGGAAAGACGTAAGTTTGAATTTTCATTGACGTATTCCGAAAAATTGTCTATTTGAAAAAAAATTTTATATCTCATTGAAAATTAATTTTTTTGCAAAATGAATTTTACTAGCTTATAGAGAATGCTTTTTAATATCTTGACAAATTTTTGAATTTTTTTTTACCATTTTTAATATTATTAGTAGAATTTACAAACTGATGTGTACCCTTGGGGCACGTTGGCCAACTGTTCTCGGGGTAAGTTGGCCGATCAAAAAATTACCTATATCTACGAGTTCTACTTAATACATTATTTTCACAGTTCACAATGGTTCGGAATTATATTAGAAAAACGGATAGAGCGACTCGAACAAGTGATGTGATTTTACGAGCAGTGTATGCCATCAAATATGAACGAAAACCAGTGCACGAAACATCGGAAGATTTTCAAATTCCTGTGCGAAGCCTGTCTAGGTATTGCTCAAAAATAACAGCAGCAGAGTTGGAAGCATGGGAAAGTAACCAGCTTAGGACTGAAAATATCGCAATTGGATACGCAAAGACAAAAACGGTAAATTATTTCAATACTAGAATATTATTTCATTTACAAGGAGACGCACTATGGTTTATGACACCTTGATAAATACGTATCTTATATGCTTTATTCGACTCTGTTTACATTCCAGTCACACTTGTTGATTCGCTTGACATTTGTTGTCATATAGAGTAGTATTAGAGTTTTTGTAAATAACTTCAAGATTCACTAGTAGATTTTATGAAAATAATAGAAATAGCTAGTGCATTTTTAATATTCTTTTTTTTTATTGTTTAAATAATTTATAAATAAATATGTTTTAGGTATTTTCTCCTGACAAGGAAAAAGAATTACTGGCGTATATAGTGAAATGTGCAGATATATATTTTGGATTATCTCCTAAGGAAATAAGAAAACTAGCTTATGAATATGGAGTCAAGTGTGAAGTGTCTATGCCCAGAAATTGGACGGATAACAAGCTGGCTGGACCGGACTGGTTTTCTGCATTCATGAAAAGGTTCAAAGATAAAATATCTATCAGAGTTCCCGAAGCTACAAGTTTGGCTCGTATTTCTTCGTTTAATAAAAATAACGTTGCTGCTTTCTTTGAACTGTTGAGAGAAGTCATAGAACGTTATAAGTTTGCACCAGGAGATATCTGGAACGCTGACGAAACTGGCTTAACGACAGTTCAAAAGCCTGATAAAGTTATTGCTCGCAAAGGAATTAAACAAGTCGGCAGAGTAACATCTGCTGAACGTGGCACTCTCGTTACATTAATGGCTGCGGTTTCAGCCTCTGGAAATAGTATTCCACCGCTGTTTGTATTTCCACGTGTTAACTACCGTTCTTATTTTTTAAATGATGCGCCTATGGGAAGTGTAGGATGCGCTAATGCTTCAGGATGGATGAATGAGGAACATTTTTTTTTTTTTTAGAACACTTTGTAAGAAATACAAAGTGCTCAAAATTAAGACCTGTACTTTTGCTACTAGACAATCACCAATCGCACTTAAATATAAAGGCTATTGATTATGCTAGAGATAATGGAGTATGCATGCTATCTTTTCCACCGCACTGTACGCATAAACTCCAGCCATTAGATAGGAGTGTTTATGGTCCATTGAAAAAATATTACAACAGTTCCTGCGATGACTGGATGACAAATAATCCTGGAAAAACTATGACAATTTATGACGTTCCAAAGATTGTAAAATCAGCCCTACCGTTAGCACTGACGTCTAATAACATTACAGCGGGCTTTAGGGCTACAGGAATATGCCCATTCAATAGTCTGATATTTAACGAGCAGGATTATTTACCTGGATTCAGTACAGATCGTCCTATTTCACAACAACAACCATATGAAATGAATGTTAATAACCTTGAAAATAAATCAAATGAAAATGTAGTTGATGAACCCGTGGCTTCGTGTTCGAAAGTTAATGATGTAGAAATTTTAAAGCCATTGCCAAAAGCTCAAAAGAGAGATCCGAATCGAAAGTCAAGGGCAAAAAGAAAATCAGCTGTTTTGACAGATTCTCCAGTGAGAAATGCATTAGCAGAAAAACAACTCAGCAAACAAAATAAAAAAAGAAAAGTACAAGATGAACAGAAGAGGCCAAACAATAAAAATAAAAGTAAAAAAAGAAAACATCTGGAGGAAACTAGTAAGTCGAATGTATCAAATAAAAAGCCAAAAAAGGCTGTTAACTCTAGTTGTAATAGTGAAGAGGGTGAATACTTTTGTCTACTTTGTGAAGAACGTTACAGTCAAAGTTCTTGTGAAGACTGGTTGCAATGTACATCTTGTAAAAATTGGGCACATGAATCATGTGCAGGCAAGAAGAAATATTTTATTTGCCATAATTGCAAATAATGAGTTCATTTTTCATTTTTGTTTATAATTTTTCGTTATTGTTATATTAAATTTATGTATTTTTATATTGAATTTGATCTTTTGATATTAGAATAGATGTTTATGACGTTATTTTGTTAAATAAAAATAAT
>UCQR01084095.1:2110-15874 GCA_900474235.1 Cecidostiba semifascia | reverse complement strand
AATTCTCTCTCTCTCTCTCTCTGCGGCCGGAATTCGATTTCTTCGGCCGTGTGTGTTATTCCGCGAACTCGGCGAAAAAAGAGAAGCCAATGAAAATTCATCGGGGCTGTGCCGTCCATCTGCTTGTTCGTTTTCCTGCAGGAGAGAGAGAGAGGCTTACGACTTCATTTTCACCTTGGCCGAGCCGCTCTTTTTTTGCCGGACCGGCGGCGGCTGCGGCTGATGATGCTTAGGAGCGTGGAACGGGTAGATGATGCGTGGCGCGAGAGAGGGAAAATTGAATCGTGAGATATTGAGGTGTTTACTAGGGTTTCTCTCAAGGATTTTCGGCTAGACGTTAAGTATACTCATATAATGCGTTAAAACGAAGAAGCTCTAGGAGCATGTACAATCAGCGCTTATAGTTCGAGCGACTTTTTCGCACTGCTCTCTCTTACACAACGCAAAAGTTGCAGAGCTGTATACATCGATTGATGATTAGCATTCAAACGACGACTTCTCTTTCTTTCTTCTTCGGCTCTTCGTCTGCTGCTGCTGCTGCTGTGCGCGCGTGAGCAAATCCGCGAGCTTGCATTGCAAATCCGCGCACGTACTTGTCCCGGGCGCAATTAGCGACTTAACTCTCCGGGCAGAATTTAAATTTTAATTGATTTATTTATTAACGCGCGTATCCTTTCCTCTGAGCTCTGGCGTCTTAATGTCGGATTATTCTTATTTTCGAAGAAACTCAAAGCTCCCCGTTTAATTTTCATCCTTCACGCACAAAAGAGACACATACACGCATATATACACACAGACGGACAGACATCTCGAATAATAATAAAAGACAGCAGCAGCAGCAGCAGCCAGAGATTCTTCTGGCGGCGCGTCGACGAGGAGAAATGCGAAAGAGGCTGAGCGCAGGCTTGCCGCCGTTCACATCTTAACGAGCGAATCGGCCGCGATTAAGTCGGCAAAAAACTATATTACCGGCGATTATGATTCCGCGAAGGGAACAATGCAAGCGCGAGAGAGAAAAAGGAAAAGCACGCGCACTCTTTCTTGCCGACGTTTCCGCGGAAAAAATACCGCGCGGGGATAGACAAACAGTCGAGAGAGGGACTTTTTTTTTCGATCTTGGACCGCAGTGCACGCGACTGCTGGCCTACTTTGGAGTAAGTGTATAAGGATCGAATGATTATCTACTTTCTATATACACTGTTATCGATTTGAAAATTTCCTTGTATATACGGATGAAAATCAAGGGTATATGTAATCGAAAATACTCGGTTTCCGACAATCGACATTGCGTTTGCAAGGAAAAAGGGGAAGCAGGCGAGTAGTAGTAGTAGTAGTAGTCGGGCGGGTAAACGAAGAAATCATTGAAACGAGACCTTGTTATATCCTCCTCCTCCTCCTCCTCCTCTCACTCTCCCGAGAAGAACAATGCGCCGAGCTTCAAAGCGACACAAATTACATCTCGAAGCGGGAATTAAGTGAGCACGCTCGACTGCTCGCTCTCTTCTCGGCAAGGGCTGTGTATTAGATCGAACTCGAGAAGCACAAGGCGCGAGAGGATCGGAGAAAGATTTTTGCAGCAGTAGTGACCCCTTCTTCTCTTCTTCTTCTATACTGCCGCTGCTGCTGCTGCTGCTGCTGCTGCTGCTGCTGCTGCTGCCTGGAAATAATCATTGCCCGAGCGACTTACTCCCGAAACGCAATTAACTTCGAAAATACATTGTATACATCCCCACAAAGCGAACCCGTAATAAGCGCACTCCTTTCGAGCAGTAATAATGTTATAACGCGCTGCGCAGAGTATTATTCTCTTTTTCAATGCACAATCTTGGAAACCTCGTTTCCTTTTTAATGAACAAACAAAGCCTACTCTCTGCTCCCCGCCCCTCTCAGCAGTCAAATGCGAAATGATTGAATTTTTTTTTTTTTTTATTTACTTACTTCTTCCGAGAAAGCCGGCAAAGAGAGTATCGGCGCTCGTACACTATACAGTGTATACAGCGAGGAGGACTTTTCAGAATCGTCGGAAAGCTTGATGAATAATCGTGCGCTGAGCATCAAGTATATATATAAGAAAAAGCCCGACGCCACGGACCGATTTCAATGGCTCTCTCGCGCGAATTGAAAGCGCTGCGCGCAGCTGCATCGAGCACTCGATCATCGGCTTTTTATTCCTCATCCTCTGCACAGCGCTCATTCAATTCGCTAACGAGCGGCCTTGGTGATTAGCCGAGCGGAGAGAGGGATGGATTCCTTTCCTTCTCTCTCTCTCTCGGCATTCACCCTCTCATTACCGGTTGACCCCGGTAATTTCACGGAACAGTCGGTCTAAATTAGCCGGACGCTTCGTACGGCACGACGACGACGTCGAGGACGAGTAGGACGACGGGCATATAGTGAGGGAAAAGTCGTCAATCGGCAGAAACTTTGTCGCCGGGGTTGTATAAGAGCTGGAAATTAATGAGACCGGGCGGCGGCGGTGTTGATCGAGAAGCCATTGTGTGCGAGAGAGAGAGAGAGAGAGAGAGAAAGTTTATTCGCGAAATATCTTGACGACGACGACGACGACACGAATGTGTAGGTGTATATATAGGTAAAACAATGCTCAACTACAAGTGTAATAGAAAAAGGCCAAGTGGACATTGTCGCGCTTGGCAGATTGCTTCTGATAGATAATAAAGAGGGCAGTTCGCTCCACGGGAACGTAGTATATATACGTACAGGCGACGCGTCGCCACTGACAGCTCGAGGATATTACTCGAAGTGTAATATAATTTCGCGCGAAATTCTGAAAGAAAATCTTATCCCGCCGCCTGGCAAGGTTCTTTCATCTCGTCGTTTTATGTATAAATTTTATTATGATTTTCCGAATTACCGCGCCGCGGTGTGTAACAAGATCACAGTAGACGTATATAAGAAAAAAGAGCGAGAGTCGGAGCTGAGCAGTAAAAGCAAACAAAGTCATCGCGCGAAAGCAGCTATACACAGCGTTAATAAGAAAAACCGAGAGACAGCAGCGAAGGCAGCGAGAAGTGAAAGAGGGCGGAGTAGGCGTGTGCAGCGAGCGGCCTCGGCGTAGTTATACGAGCGGCCGTCGTGACGTTTTTCGCACACTTGTCCGGCCCATCTTCTATACGACCAGATGCGCGCGAGCGAGGAATATAATAAACCTACACCGCGTTCATAAAAGAAACGAAGAAGCGTAGTTTTATATTATAGTGTTATATTGTTTGCAATATAACCGCGGCGATAATAATAAAGGGAATATATCGCAAGCGAGAGAGAAAAGTTATTCGAAAGTTTGCGCACATATATAATACATATATATGATCAGAAGGATTAGCGCGCTGCTGATCCCCGCTTTCTCGCGATTACCGGCTGGTGTATACGTGATCGGAAATCGACCTCGTTAAAATCAGCTTCCCTTACGTGCAGTCTCATAACGACGCGTTTATTTATTTAACAAGTCGTCACAACATCGTTATTATATATCCAACGCGTATAGAAAAAAAAAAATACTAACATCAATATCAATTTCCAGATCAACGTCATCATCGCAGCAGCAGCAGCAGTAGTCTACGAGCATCATCCTCCTCCCCAGTAGCGGAATCGTCCCTTTACGAGCGGGTAAGTCGAATCCTTGGTAATTAGACTCTCTTTCTCGCTATCGGACATATCCCAGCACACACGCGTTCTCTCTCGTCCCTACATGTCGATATCACGCGCTTAGCCGAGTCTACGCAACGGGAAGAGCTGCCTGGGATATATATATATATATAGATACAACAAGAGGACTGCTGGTGAACGCTGATAACGCCTCTGTCGCTTCGTTATGTCTCGAGAGAGATAGGGAGAGAGAGAGAGAGCGGGCGGCTTTTTTTTTTTTGAGGCCGACTGTCGTTCGCGACAGTTTAATTAAAAGAAACCTCTCGTCTCTCTCTTTCTGTAGCTTTTATGACTGCTTTACTCAGCTGTGTGTATGTGGATAATGAAAGCTGGCTGAATTTGAGAGATAGGCGCGGAGGTGCTATCGTCGACCGATCGCGGATGCGTTGTCGGGACGTATACACACACGCGATGATCTTTTAAGCGGCGCCGGCGATTCCGAGTTTCTAAAGTCTTTTTTATTGGGGATGAGAGGCTTATCGGTGATTTTGGTAGTTTTTCTCTCTCTCTCTCTCTCGGACAAATTGTTATTTTTCAGCTTAAAGATTTTTCCTAAGAATATCCAGCCCATTCCAGCTTCGAGACAAACGATCGTGCCGCAGTACAGTCTCCTCTTTCCTAAATCGCGAAAGTTCGCGATACACACAGGCTATATATATGCTTCTTAAAAGAAAAGCTCGCGCAGTTGCTCATCATGTGTCCCGAATAAACGGCCGTCTCCCGCGGCGGAGCTCCAAGATTGCGAAAACTTGCGGCCCAACTCTCGTGAACATAATTTCTGTATTGTTTGCGCGAAAGCGCGTTTATGGATTCTATAGCGTCGCGTATACTATAGTGGTGAAGTATAACTGTAATAAACGAAATTATGGGGACGACGCGATTTACCGGCTCTCGGTTTTTGCGAGTCAGCTCTCCGCGTTGTTTTTCGATTTATGTATACGAGCTTGCAAAAAACCGCTATTACTACCATACTACTGCGATATTAATTTCATACACTTGGACAACTTAATTCCACGGCTGCAACTCGAAGGAGAAAAAAATTGCGGGGTTGCGCATATATTCAAAGGAGGAAAAAAAAGTACAGCCGAAGGTCAGGGCAATTATGCTTGCTCGCGTATCAAACTAAGTGTGGCTTAAAGAGTTTTCGATAGCATCTAACGCATGCGTGAGTAATAAACGCGCTCTTG
Source organism: Cecidostiba semifascia (assembly GCA_900474235.1). NCBI lineage: Eukaryota > Metazoa > Arthropoda > Insecta > Hymenoptera > Pteromalidae > Cecidostiba > Cecidostiba semifascia. The sequence continues at coordinate 11,024 of UCQR01084095.1, read as the reverse complement.
TGTCTCATTAGCATACGGATGAGGGTTATATAGCACACACACACACCGCGATGAGCGTGAACCTTGAACGGATGGAAAAATTATGCTTCGTTTCACGCGTTTTACCTGCACAAGTGCGCTTCGACAGGTGAACTGCTGCCGAGGGGGCAGCGACCGACACGAGCGTTATATTGTGCCGATGGGTAACCGAGCTGAAAAGTCGAATACCTGTCGCGCTAATCGACCGCTTAATAGCATTTGTATTTTATTATTATACAGTGAAGAGAACGAGTTACGTATATAGATATAATAATATTGACTTGTATATTATATAGGATTAGAAGGGAAAAAGCAAAAGGACGCGAGCAAATCCATCAATTTAGCCTTATAATTTTATTGGCGCTCAAGCTAAGCCGAAGCAACATCATCCTCTCATATCGTGCGGAGATCCTCGCCGTTCTCTCTCTCTCTCTGTCTCTTCTTATCCGAGTACACAATTCAAGTGTGAATTTCATGACGCCGGCGCCTTGGGCGACAGAGAAGTAGCCCAGCAGAGAAGCAGCAGCAGCAGCGGGCCATATAGTCGATGACCATCAGTCCTGCGATTTCACCCTCGTAATCCGTTCTCAAGCAAAGTCTCGGTCTCTCCCTTTTTTTTACGAGTCGCTCGCGTGAAGATAGCGCGCGAGCGAGCGACCGGCTTTTATTATAGATTGACCCGCCTCCTCCCCCCCCCTCTCTCTCTCTCTCTCTCTTTCGTGTCCTTTCCCACCTTCTTCCGCCTTTTTCCCGCTCTCTTCTTTTTCCAGTTAAACCGCGCGCGCAGTGTCCTCGTCCCTTTGGACTTGTGCGCTCTTTCCCTCAGGATCATTTATCTCGATCGTTTGCATCGAACGCAGGCTCTCGCTTCTTAAGCCGCTCTCTCTCTCTCTCTCGCTCTCGCTCTTGCTGTAATGCTTATACTTTTTCGACTTTTCCGCGTTATCGATTTTCTCGGCTGGACGTTAATGCGATGCGTGGATCGACATCTGCGGCTGATTGTATAAGAAATTAGCCACCGGGTTCGCCCTTCTTTTGCCTCATAATTTGAATGAGAATTATATTATATAGGAAGAAAGTTAGTTAAGCGTGTTGACGAATAATCCCTTTTTTCGATTCCAACAACAACAACAACAATGAAAAAAAAGCAATTAGAGGCCACAGTGTCATCCAAACAAAATTAGAGAGTCCCACACAGAGTCAGCGTTTGATTCCTGTACTCGCTGGGGCGACGTGTATAACGCATCAGAAAGCAAGTCGAGACGTCCATCTACTCTGTGTGTGCAGTACGTCGGGGACGAGGAAAAAGGGCACGACGACGAGGAAGAAAGGCGAGTAGGAGAAAAGGAAGACGAAGGGTCCGGAATCTGCGCTTCGCGAGTCTTTCCACACACATACATATAGACACAGAGAGAGAGAGAGAGAGAGAGAGAGACGAGGGTTTCGTGCAGTGGCAATCAATGCCGTTGAATTAACGCCTGGCTGGCCGTTTACGGGAAAGTAAGATTAAAAGAAGGAAGAAATGGACGCCAACTAGCAGTGTGAGTGTGTGTATGTGTGAGTACTATGGGGTAGTAGACGCGACTGTGCCTGGCAACATGCGGGGGTGGATAGAGCGCCGCGCCGAGAGTCTTTTGCTCTTATTTCCCTGCTAGCGTTTGTTCGGGATTTCCCATTCGATTCTTCCAGTTATTTTAGCGACAGAATTAAATGTCCAGCTCTTTTTTTCCCTCTCGTGATGTCCTCGCTGTACCCGTTTCTTCTCTAATACACACACGCTGGGAAAATGCACGTCGTTGGTGTTTACCCTCTGATATCTGGGCGAATATAATTTATCGCTCGTTTATTTACCCTCCGATCACAGACTTTTCTCTCTTTCTTTCTTTCTCTTGTGAAAAATCATATTTCTCAAACTCTAAATCAAGATGATAATTTACAGAAACGACGAAAAGCTCCCCAGCACGATATAAACGTCATATTCCCAGGTTGCTTTTAAAAAAAGCGCGCCGCGTGGCCATCCCAATCGTTTTTCACACGCACACACACACACACGCAGACACCGCGCGAGAGAGAAGAAATCGGATTAGCCCTGAAAAAAAGACCATCACCCTCGCATACGCGATCACATCCTCGGCCTCCCGCGGTGCGTGATTGGTGACGGCGATGCGTCATTTTTTTAAGTCTCTCGGCCTGCTCCCACTCGATAACGCGAACCCCTCGACGAGTAGTCTTCATTTTTTTCTTCTTCGCTCGACCCCCTCGAGGGATGGACGAAGAAGAAGAAGAAGAAGAAGAAAAATAAGAGGATGTGGTTGGTCGACGCTGCGCGAGTTTAAAAAAGGATTGCCGAGAGTGGGGGAGCTGGCGCTTTGCATGCGCACGCATCAAGCCTTCGGGGGGGTTGTAAAATGATATAGGTAGTAGTGGGGTCTGCTCGTTCATTGGTTGGGGAGATCGAGTTTAAAGGGTGGCATGCAAATACGCCGATTGGCGGAAGGGTGCGTAGCTCGTTATTTTTTTCGTTTTAAAAAATGGTGGACAAGGATCACGCGTTCTACGCTCCTAGTACGCGGCATTTTCTTTTCGTAAAATGGTATTGTTCATGCTCGTATACGAGTAAAGTAAATGGAGCTTTGATTTGAGTATGCACCCTCGTATCAGACGCTTTTCTCTTCTCGTGCGTGCGCGTGTGTGTGTGTGTGTATATATAAGTGCAGCAGCAGCCGCCGCCTCAGCGCTTACGCCCGCTAATTCCATGGGCCAGGCTGATTGCCGGCACCGACGAGGCAGTGCCATTGTTGCCATAGTTACGCGGCAAATGAGAAGCGCGCCGTGGGAGAAAGAGTATACACACGGAGCGAGAGGAGACTGGAGAAAAAGGTTTTGGAGAAATAATGATCTCGACGAGAGAGAAAGGAGGAAAATTCGTATATACGTTGTTATGACGAGGAACGAAAATGCTTTAATAGCAGTTATTTTAGTTGGAGAATACGGGCTGCTAACTTTGTTTAACTGTAAAACTAAACAAATTCAAATGCGTATACAACTATATATAATAGTATAAAGACTCGGCTAACGAGCGCGTCGCAGAGGAAAATACGAAAGAGAAACGGAAAAGAAAACTCGAAGCGTATATATATATATATATATGTGTGTACGAAAGAGGCGAACGAAAGTTACAAGGGGGGGTTGACCGTCACTGGGGTGCTTAATGAAGCCAAATCCGTTTAGGATGAATGCCGGCTTGCGAAGGGACGAGGACGGTTCGTTAGGTGGTTTGCATTGAAACGATAACGCGCGTGTGCTCTTTCTCTCTCCTCCTAATTCGTGTGACGCAGCTGAGATAACGTTTACTCGAAAATTCTCTTTCGACCCCAACCGAGACTTTCCTTTCTTCAAAGCCGAGTCTATACAGGGGGTACGACTGCAAATTACAGGGTTTTAATGGTTGCTTATTATTATTTTAGTACGCGTAATAAACAAAAAATTCTACAATTTTGATATAATATTATAGTGTATAAAAGGATCGATACTACACTACAGAGATCTCGAAAACGAGAGGTATATAGCGTGCGTGCATCAATTTCGCACAGCCTTCCGCGTTAACTCAAAGATCGCGTGATTCCAGATCGCCTCCGGCGGCGGCGGCGGCGGCGGCAACGCGTTGATTCTCGCTCGTGCTCGCGCATAACTTTGAGAGTATAGCGGTGGTCCCCCTTTTTCTTGCAGCTCAACCTTCAATTTTTTGCGATTACCGTGCGCACACGCCCTCATTAGAATATCGAGGGGCAGACTGCTCAACTCTCTTGGTTTTTTGTGCGACCGCGCGCGAAAATATAACGTTCGCACACGGTTAATCATCGGGGAGGGGTAGACTGCTACCGTCGTTTAGCGCGCGATGCCCACGTATACTGTGTGTGTGTGTGTGTTTTGTGAGGCGAGCTTTTGGGATGCTTGATGACTGTGTGTTTTGCCGGGTAAACTGGTGATTTTCGAAGCTGTTTTTTAATTGGCTTGTCGTTGTTATTATTAGATGATGTAGGTTAATTATATATAGTTTACTTTTTTTTTGTTTTGAGAGAGAGAGAGAGAGAGAGAGTGGAAATGTAAATTAAGGGGCTTCTTCTTTATATTTAAATGTCTTATTCCTTACGAGGCAGTAATACATATATACTACTGTAACATTGAAAAACAGCGATAATTTTCATGCCCGTATAAAGGCGTGCGAGAAAAATCTAAACGATGTGTATAAACGGTTTAACGATCGCGTGTATGTATAATTTCGCTATTTATTTGGGCAGCGTAATTGTCATTTTTTTTTATATTCTTCTCTCGAATTGAATAAATTGCACTTATATGCAGACATAACTGAATATATATCCGCGCGTGCGTTGTTGTAAACTTGTGTATTCACATGTACGATTTGCATAATCAGACAAGTTTCTTATGCTACTGCTGCGCTTAATTATACCCGAGAGCATTATATTATAATGGCTGTCTTCTTTTTCAGCTGCGCGCATATAATACTCGTGCGCAAAGGAAATAACTCAAAAGAATCGTTATGTGTATTATAACGCAAATAATATATCGAAGATTATCAGAGAGCAAAGTGAAATTTGTCTTGAGAAGACGAACGCTCGTATAATGAAATCAAAGATATCATTCGTATTATACATATGTAATGACCGCAACGGCGCGTTGAAAATCAGTTATTCCAACAACGCGCGCGCGCTACTCTAAAGAGTGATAAAAGTCACTCAGCAAACAAATTCTAAGCAATTATTCCATTAGGCCTCTCTCTCTCTCTACTCTCGCACTTGCGCACGTATATACTCGCATATACATGAAATCATAAAGCTCATTATTCCACGCCGTCCATAATATATCTCCGTACAATTAACTTTCTACATATCGCGCGTACGAGCAATGCTCGGCACGCCGGCGATCGTAAATTTCTCCGATGCGCCGAGCAGATAATACCGAAAAAATAATCCGCGAATTAGAATGGACACACCTACGCACATCTTCATCCCGTACCTTTTCTCTCGCAGTGATAAGCGTCACAGTCAGCCACTCGCTTTTATGAAATATTTCCTAAAGAGATCCGATGCATTCCCAGCTTGACCATTAAGGCCGAGCGCGGAAGAGAGAATAAGTCAGTTGTTCATTGTGTTCGTCTGATGCGTATATATAATTAAGGCCTCCTGCTAGTGCTAATGAGAGGGACTACGGGAAGTTTTACGAGCGCAATTAACGTTCGCTTATTGCTGTTTACATCGCTATCGGCGAGCGCAGATCTGGCTGCTTTCCGCGGGAAAAAGAGTTACATTTGTTTGGCCTTTGATCAGCGCTGCGTAGTGCGATTATTAGAGTATACGCATGTTTATAAAGGGGAGCTTACATATACCGCTTCGTTATCTATAGGAGTATATAGGTTTGCGGTCAGCCGGCGTAAAATCGTCGTGTCCTGTGCAGATGCAAGTTCTTTTTGTAAAACGAAAAAAAAAAAATACAAGTGTGACAAACTGCGAACCGAACGAACAACTGGGCAACATCAGCCAAGAAAGAAAATAGAAGACTACACAGAGTGTAGTACATTAATAGAAGACAGTGTTTCTTCTCCAGCAGCTCAAAAAGTTTACACGCTCATCTATACATATATACTCGAGAACGAAAAAGTCACAAATGGTAAATGCTTGTTTCTCAGAGCGACACGAGAAAGAGATTTCGCGGTTTTATATTCTCTCTCAAGATGAAGACCGTTACACAATGAAACAATTCGCAGCAATGGCGCGCGCGCGCAGCTCGTTAATCAAAGTCGCGCTTGCGCCTAAGGTGAGCCTCATTAACGCGCGCGCATGCGCGCGTTCTCGTTACATACACACACACATTGCGCTATTAATGAGCGCGACGCCGCAGCCGCCTGTGTGATTCATATTCATAGAGCACGCGAAGCATTATGCGCCTCTTCGAATGAATTCTCGGTGCTGCTGCAACAATGTGAGCGATGATCGAGACTGCTTTTTATTGTGTGTATAAGGATCCTATGAGGATTGGATTGAGAGAAATTACGATTTATATTGTTTTATTATATCTTCTTGTTATAATTAATTAGGATCACAGACTGGCGCAGTAATTTGCGTTTACCTTATTACAGAGATTTAATTTAACAGCGAAAATTCAAACGCTGCACCATCTCGTAGAATTTACGAGCGGCAGCTGCCGAACGCATCAAGGTAAACGTTTTCAGGTCGCGTAGTATAGGCCGCGGGGGTGGTTCCATATGTATGTGTGTATATATATACAAGCGCGCGGGCGTCTGGATGCTGCCACCGCCGCATCGATCCGATACATCACGGGGGCATTTACATCCCCTTGCTGCTGCTGCTGCTGCTGCTGCTGTTGCTCTCCCCACCTCGGCTGCCAGAGTGCGCAGTCGCGAGAGTATTATATACATGCGTTTCGAGGTGGGAAACCGGGAAATGTGTTGTACCCTTTGGTTGTACACACGCTTGTATATGTACTTTGAAGCGGAGGTGTTTGACTCTCGGAAAAATGAGATTGTGAATTGACTTTTCGATATAGGTGTAGTTTGACGTCAATCCTTCTCTGAGCCTCGTGTTGTATACATAATCAAGACAGCTCTGACGCCATCCATCTTTGTATACTCCAATATTGCCTGTATACGAATCAAACTCAACTTTGATCGCCGACAGCTTAGATTTCCGAGATTGCCAAACTTTTTCTTTATTATTAACAATGTTTAAGCTTCGCTGAGAGAGAGGAAGGGATTGAAGATCTGACTTTGAAATGAAGCTGAAATATAGTTGCGCATGCTAATTGCAATAATTCCGAGAATCCTCGTGTTATTGCAGAATGTGTAGAGTGTGCAGCTTTCCGCTTACTTAAATATCCAGCATTCCATATAGTTGAGAATCCTGGGATTCCGTATTACATGTAGGCGATACGTTATTTTTGCGCGTCAAAATAATTTACAAACTGCTTGCTCATTCACTCGAATAGGAGTTCTATAGAAAAGTGTTGCCTACATAAAAGCAGCAGGCCCATCAAAAAGGCTCTATAATATCCGCAGTAAGCGTATAGATAGTGATGAGGGAAATGGAAAAGTACCTATACACCACCTCTATCGTCGTTAGCCTGTGGCTTGGCACTACTACGATTGATTTCGCATGCACGCATATCGCTATAGCGATCTTTTTCTTGCCTGTGCGTATATAGTGATATCTCACAGTGGTACACATACATATCACACCGTATAGAGCAGAGCGCGTTACAGATAAATAAGTCATGACGTCACGCACCACATAGCTCACGCGAATGCCATATATCGCACACGTATATATACATATAGTTCTATCTTGCTTGTCTCTCGGCGTATACAGTGTGTTATGTGTGTAGAGCAGGCGGGGCACGTCGTGTGCTTTACACAGCATCATCATCGGACGGCTGCTGCGAGATCAAACGGCCCGAGAGTTTTTCATTCTAATTACTCCACGCTTGGCAATTACGAGATAGCATCGCACGGGCACACAGCTATCTCTGGGCTATTACAAAGGGCTGTAGTAGTGGCTTCTGACGCGGAGAGGAAGGCCGGTGTCCTTTGTCTCTCCACTTTGCGGAGGTACACGTTCGCTGGTCCGCGAGAACGAGCGCGTTAGCTTTGCTCTCGATATTAAACAAGTGTAGGGAATTGAATTTTGTTGTTGTTGTGGCTCGTTAAAACAATTATAACGAATGGTATAATATAATACTCTTGAACGTAGGTGGAAAATGAGGAGAAAAGAGAGAAAGTTTCGCTATATACTCTACTTTCCAGTTGGAAATTTGACAAAACGCTCGTGTGATGTGTATAGGAGTGTATATATATATATATAGGTATATGTGTGTGCGTTGAAGGGTGAGCGCAAGACGCTCTTTGTCTCGAGGGTTCGTCCTCTCTCCTCGAGAGATAGAGGCTAATTCCAGGGCCGAACCCCCGAGGAATGCCGGATAGAGAACGGCAGCGCGACTATTTTCTTCGACGTCGTCGTCGTCGTCGCAGTCGCGGCTCCTCATCTCTTCTCTTTCGGCTTCCCGGCTACTTTGATGTTCCTAATTTGATTGAAGGAATTCAGGGAACGGCTCTGCTCTCTCTCTCTCTCTCTCTCTTGCTGTCTTCCAACTTCGTCTTTATTGATTGCTGTTTTGTTCGGTAACGCGTTGCAGCGCTTTCTATTTTCCTCGCGTTCCTTTCTTCTCGCGAGGCTTTTCTTTATTTTCTGTGTATATTCTGTCTTTCCTTCTTTTCGGCGAGTGTGCAGTGTATACACACGAGGACGACGCTTTGACATAGACAAAGCGTGAAACGGCTTGAGTAGGCGTTGTTAGCTGCACACGTTATATAGCCATAGATTTGTGTCGATAATTGATTGCGATTATTGGGAAGTAAGTAGCTTATAAGTATATAGGCGGATATATAGGAGGAAGAGAGAGAGAGAGAGAGAGCGCACGTCCAGACGTCAAAACACGCGAGAGCCGTTCGGTTTAATAAAAGAAGCGATATCGAGGAGTTTCCGTGTCACGAAAGGAGCAATTTTTTCCGTGTAGGCCTTGTGTGCTTCTCTCAGCTCTTGGACGTATATACGCGAAAAATTAATCGGGAAAGCTTGACTTGACTTATCGATATCCAATATCCATTTTATCCGTCTTTCGCCGCTCGCGCGCGCACGGCACCGAAAAACCGGCAGAGGACAGAGAGAAAAAGAGAGAGAGAGAGAGAGCAAGAAGGAAAAAATGTTTTCTCTCTCTCTCTCGCTCTTTCCCTCGAGAAGACGGCGCGATAAGAAGAAGCTCGTGCATGGACCGAAGAGAGAGAAAGAGAGAGAGAGAGAAAGAT
>UCQR01084086.1:1263-11752 GCA_900474235.1 Cecidostiba semifascia | reverse complement strand
TACGCATAGATAAAAGTATCCACGACAAAGGAATAATTTTACTAATTTTATCTTATTTGCTAATCTGTAATAGTTGACATTTTAAAAACTGATTTCACTACCTTCGTTAGCGTTTATTCAATTTTGTAATTCTAACTGTATAGCAAACAATTTTACACTAGATGGAATAATAACTTATAGTTGCCAACATTTTACCTTGTTAAAGGTGTGTTTTTAAACTGATATAGTAAAGGGGAAAAAGAAGGGTGTCTCTGCGCTATTGGTTATTATTTTTTCTGAAAATAAAATATTTTTTTAGAATTAAAAAAAAATATACGAGGCAATTCTTTATTATATGTACTTGACTTGACTCGGAAGCGAGTTCAAGTCCTTTTTGCCTCTTATTTTTTATAAAAATTTGCTGAAAATTCCCGCTGCCGTCACTAATATATAGATATATTTTCAAATGTCAGATTTTTTATAAAATAACCTTAGTGTTTACGAAATTTTTGCATTGCAATATATATTTGCATCAAGTTTAACGATTTTTACTGCGCATATAGTAAGATGGCTTGCTCAAATAGAATAAAGGTTTGCTTTGGAATAATTATCATATATATATACTTATAGGTTTTAGCGTCTAGCATTCCGCTACGTGCAGTCGTTTTTTATTAAAAAAATCGTAGAAAATGAGTATCTTTTCTATAGCTGTCAATTTACAGTAATATATATTGTATAAATAAATTATTCACTCGTTATTTACTTGATTACAAAAGGAAAATGCGAAAATTAATAAATATGCCATTACTCGTGCGAAAATCATTTGTATCACTTGTATTGAAAAATATTTTTCGACACTTTGGGCAATGAGTGCCACTTTCGCTAACGCTCGCATATGCAAGTGTGCGTTAAAGTTACACTTATACATTGCATTAGTATCGAAATAGTTTATTCGATAACCGATATATTTTAGATAGTCAAACTTTTTATAGCTCAGCTTCCTTCATTTCCAGCAACGTCAAGTGGATACACCTGAAAACGGACATATGCGTGAGAACATTTTAAAATTTTCATAATTCTCTAAAAATACTTTGATCGTTTCCTCAAAAGTACGCTTCTAGTCCACAAAACGCAGCTTTAAAAATGTATACTCCCCGTTAACTGTAGTAAAAACGTTGCAGCATATGACTAGAAACCAGTACTTTATGAGAAAAAGCGCGCAGTTATACCTTCAGCGGACAAGTCGTATAAGCGCAGTATACTAAAAGGAAGAAAATCCGAGGGTGATCTGTGTTCTAGGTCTGCGGTTTTCTCTTACGTCTATCCGGAACACATGCGGCCGAGCTTTCCGTCTGCGTTATGGGACTGCCTGTGATCTTGGCGCTTTACCGGTCCCATTTTTATTATCAAAAAACTAACGGAGGCCGCGGCGCGGGCCGTAAAAACATGTGAGGCTCTCTCGCGAACCCGACGCTACATCCTTGCGTGTTGTTTCATGTACGATCTCACGCTAAGATAATAACCGAAAATATTGTTTCACAACGCGAGGACCAAGAGTTTCTGTTGAACACGTGATTTTGTCTCGGTTTCTGTACTTCTTTTTTGTATTCTTTTTTTACAAATTCTATCGAAAATTCGTGGTATAGTTTAATTGATATTTTGTTTATATACTTTTAAAACTATACCTTATACAAATATTCAGTATTTTTATGTAGAATTTTACACAAACATGACACGAACTCGCGTCTGAACTTTGTGTAATTTATTTTGCATTCACTGGTAAAAATATAGAATTATATTATTTTCGGGTGAAATTATGTTTAAATTGTTGTGTTTGAGAGAGTTCCACACAAAATTACGAATACTTATTATAATAATCAAAATTTTAAACACGATTGAATCTCATATAGTTTTGATGATTTTTTTACATAAAATATGTGCGTCTATTTCAACCACTCAATAATAATAAGACTGTAAAATGCTTAACGCTTTTCATTTAATTTTCAAAATTTTAATACTTTTACAGGTCTTTACTTCTAATCGTAATTTAATTTAATCTTCTACTGTTCATCTTATAATTAATTACAACAAATATTAATAACCAACTAACCATTAAAAAAATAAACGCCGTTAAATACTTATTTTCAAAATTACTTCTTATTATTCGTATAACATAAATTTTAAGTGAATATGAGATCAAAATTTAAAAAATATTTACATAATATTGTATGGTTTTATGGCTCCAAACATATAATAATTGAAACGAATGCAGAATATGGCAAGTATAATAATCACTCTATTATACTCTAAATTCTTTGAGAAACAGATTTAAAAACTTTAATCGTAGAATTCCTTTCCTTACGACTATTTCAAGGGCCTGAGCGTGTCGAAGCACTTGAGACAATCGTCACGATGAGGCTTTCTCGTTCTGCCTATAGGAAAGCCAAACAGTAAACAGCCCTGCGCTGCTTATGCGACTCTTTCAAGATTCCACAATTATTTTTCGTCTTCCTTATGTCAAACGAATCAACCATTAAACTAGTAGTCCTAACTACTGTCTACAAACCACAGTAAATCACAACAAGTGGCCCACCCCGAAGATCTCTTCTCGATCTGCAACTAAACAGATTTCATCTATTTCAAGTTTGTGCTTCTTCGTAAATAGCATTATAAAAATTATACACGTGCATTTCTAAACATCGTAATGTAGATTGAATTTTAATTTACATTTTTATTAAATTTTATCGCGCATATGGAATACACGATCTAATAAATTATAAATAATAATTTTGCGACTCTCGACGAATGATATACATATTTTACACTCGCTCATTAATTCTGAATATTGTCGACATGAATTTCAATGACGTGAGCCGAATTGATAGCGGCGAAAACTTAAAAGCCGGACGACGGATCTCTCGACGTTCGTCTGTCTATAACGTACTACTCATCGAGAATCAAACACGTATCAGAGGTGTTTATTTCCAACGACACACGTGACGTCGTGTCAGATTTCAATTGACGATGAGATGAGTGCGCTATATACTTACGCGTTGATTTTTCTCACGAGATCTTTTTTAAGGTCGAGTCTATATTTGAATGCTTATTATTGTTCCTTGCATATCAATGCCACTATAATTTTCATTTTTGATATTGTTTTGATCGCTGAAATTGCATTATTTAAACGTGAAATAAATGTTTCCAAATTGTAGATTTCTCAAACGAAAGGAGAAATCGTTAAATAAATTTAAAGAAAATCTACAGTAATACTGTGTTATTGATTTACAATAATACTTTACCTTGCGTGCTCACTCTATATATTTCTTAGATATTATTCATTCAAATAATATACATTTATAAATTCAAAACTTTCCTATCGCATCGAATGTCTCTTTTTATTATAATATGCACGTATTACTATATGAAGCAAAAAGTTAGTCGACCTATTACATTTTTTATGTCTAATAATGCTTTTTCAATAAAAAAAATGCATTATTATTTTTTAGAGCTATTAAGTTTCGTTTACTCAAGTAGAAAAAAAACATTATTCGATAATTAAAATCAATGACGTTTTGCTCGATTTATGCAGTTATACGTAGCTTAATAACCGACTTTTATCAAAAATAAAATCTTAACAAACAAACTTTCCAAACCTAAACTTTAATCGAACTCTCTTAAAATCCACTTGTCTGTATAGCCCAAACCATCACCAACCTCAATTTTCAATCCCCAACCCCCTCAATAAAGCATAATCATCACCACTCGTAATCAACAATAAATAATCACCAAAAAAAAAACCATCCACCAAGCAAGTACTCTTTACCCAAGTGACACGATCCTCTCCCCAGCATATCCAAAGCGATATCCACCATCGAAAGGATTGCTCGAACCAATCCCAACGGTCGCCTCTGCTCTTTTTCTACGTTCTCGACTCCACCTCCGCATCTTCGCGCCGCCCACCATCCAATGAAGCCAGGCTCACACTCGAGACTCATCTAGGCTCGGCTCGACTCTCCAGTCAAGCGAAAACAGAGCTTGTGTAAGGTCCCTCGGGCTTATTAGCTACTCAAAGCTTCGTCGTCGACAGAGTGGTGGCTAAACAATTTACACTGAGCCACCGAGGGTAAATAATTATAACCGGACGCGATCAAAGTCGTGCGCTGTTGATAAAGATTTTCGAGAGCAGCCGATGCTCGTTCCGCGATGAAGTGCTGTTTGTGCGCGAGGGAGTTTACGAGATTATGAAACTTTGTCGAGTGTTGTATAATCGTATATACGAGCTGATATAAGTGTACTTTGATAGAAATTTTAATTATTTCTCTTTTCACAATAATCGAGAAATTTCGAAAAGTTCGTCAAGATGACTAACGAGTCCGAGACAGTTTCGTCCTCACAGCACCTGCACCTTCGCGACCATCATCAGCAGACTCAGCACCAACATCATCTCCACAGTCACCACATCTCAACAGCAACACATTCGCATCCATCGGCGTCTCTCAGCTACTCGATGTCGAGTACGAGCAACAACACAACGAGGCCTACCAGCAACGTCTCGAGTGTCATATCAAGCCTCGCTCAAGCGCAGAACCTCGACCCTCTCCTCAACACCTCGACGTCTCCGAACACGGAGCCACCTCGAAAACCCGGTGCTCGTCGTCAGGAAAAACCTCCGTACTCCTATATCGCCCTCATCGTCATGGCGATCCAATCTAGCCCCGGTAAACGACTCACCCTCTCGGAGATCTACACGTACCTTCAGCAGCACTTCCCGTTCTTCCGAGGCTCTTATCAAGGCTGGAAGAACTCCGTCCGGCACAATTTAAGTCTCAACGAGTGTTTCATCAAACTACCCAAGGGTCTCGGGAGACCAGGCAAGGGTCACTACTGGACGATCGACCCGGCGAGCGAGTTCATGTTCGAAGAGGGAAGCTTCAGGCGTCGACCCCGTGGTTTCCGACGCAAGTGCCAGGCGTTAAAACCTCAGTATCCGCAGTACTTCCCGACGGCCGCCGGAGCCGTGCAGACACCCGGCTACGAGAATCTCACAGCTGCGGCTGTCGACTACGGCAACGGCTATCAGAACCAGTACCAGAACTACCCGGAGTACGCGATGTACGGCTCGGCCGACTGGACGTACCCGGAGGCGACGTATAAGACACCGCCGATCGCCGAGGTGACCTATAAGACTACCGAGGTGACCTACAAGACCGGCGACGTTTATCGGAACGGCGAGATCACGGCTTTCAAAAACGAACCGGGCTACGCGAGGAGTAGCGCGCAGGAACAGCCTCCGGCTTTCAGACCGACGGATGGTTTTCAGAGTAACGTCAAGGATCATCACTTGCACCAACAACAACAACAACAACAACACCTGACTCAACAGCAGCAACATCATCAGGAGGTCGGTTTTAAAATCGATAGCGATGCCGAGAGCGCTTACGGCAAGTGCGGAGGTAACGCGTCGAGCTCCGTACCGACCACGGTTGCGCAGAGTGTCATGGGTACGGGAAATCAGGGGCAGGATTATTATGCGAGTTACGGGAACTCGGTGCAGAATCAAGCGATCAATGTCAATGCGGCGATTCAGACGATGCTGCCTGGGTCCAGCAGTCCTGTAGCTGGGGTCAATTCACCGCATAGCAGCTGTCATACTCCCGTTGCCGATCACAGTAAGTTTCTATTTTTTTTTTTTTATGTATTATTTGTTGTGTGTTTATTAAAGTTTTTTAAATTTGTGTATTTTTAAAAAAGCAGCAGAATACTTTTTTAAGTATAAACAATAATTTCTAAAATTATTAGCATACAAAAATAATAATAAATACAATAATTCTCACCTTTCAAAAAAAGAATTTAATTTTCAACGGTTTTTTTACGCTTGATTGTATAAAATTCAAAATATATAATACTATGCATTTATCAGATCTTCATAAATTTCTAAAAGCAACAGGTTAACGCCTCCAGAATAGAAAATATGAGAAAGCAGAAAATATAACGTATAAACGCATATTATACACGTGGGTGGCTTTCTTGGCGCCATAAAAACAGGCCGAGCGTTGACATTCAAGCTGAACTGAATACAGACCGCCTTTCAAATTTTTTTTAGAGCTTTCAACGCTCATTAAGGGATTTTCTTACAGGTCCGGAACGCGGAGGAAAACATCTGGGTGAAAATGAAATTTAAGATCTTAGTAATACAGCTCTGCGTTGTGTCTAGACTGCATTTTTATGATATACGAGTTGTGTATATTTAGGGACAAAATTTGACAACACGCGAGAGTTTTCATTTTGCAATTGCATTGTTCATGTTTTAAATATAGATTCGAAATTGTATTTATTATATATTGTAATATTGCCTATAAAAATTCATTCATGCTTTCTAAAAATAATATCATTATTTTAACTATTGAATTCTATAAAACAGAAATTTTTAAAAAAGTAGTGATAATAATTAAATTTAAAAGAACTTTTCATTCAAAATAAAACTCGTCGTTACAATATGACAGTAGTATGACGTGCTTTATATATACGGGGGAAAGGATACATCGCGCGCTAACAGCGATCTCACGTTGAATGGCAGGCTTGACACTGTCGAAATAGACCACACACGAGCAGAATTTCAAACTGCAATCATATTCTTAGACCCTTTCTTGCTTCACTTTTTGTTATACTAAGACCTTTAATGACACAGCATGTGCGAACATGCGGAACTAAGAATGAGTAATGCTTCGCGCTTTGGAGTGCAATAAAATCGCGTAGAACGTAGCTTCGATATAATGGATTTCAAAATATTTCTTTACTTTTTATACCGAAGCAACTGTTTCTATATAACAAAAAATATCCGCAATTTTATCGAGTATATGAATAAATTGTCATAAGTGCGAAGGAAGAAAAAAAAATTGGCTCGTGCGAAGATTCCGTGTAATGTATATATAGTTGAGTCACTCGTGGCATGATCGGGATGGCAATAAAAACGATAGTGCGAGAGGGAAAAAGGCAGATAAAGAAACGGACCTCTAGTGGAGTGTCCACTTGAAGCTAAAGCGCACTCGAAATCCGGTACAGTCAATGAAACTACTAAATGATTCTTTATAGTGTGAGATTCAGAGCGTTGCAATGTCGTAAATAATTCACCTTGAAAATTAACTTTAAAATAAAATTTTTAAACTATATTACTTGAAGTGTAATTTTACAGCTTGAAAAAGATTCGATTTTAAATAGGAGCTATATGGAATAATTTTAAACAATAAAAAAATCTGCAAACGATTCTTCACGGCATAATCATCTCTATAAAAACCGATTTTTCCGAGTCATCCTTAATTCGATCTAAAACTTGTAAATAAATAATATGGATATCAATTATATTTCGTTTCGTATGATCTACGAAAATTTAAAGCAATAAATTGTATGGTTTCAAAAAATTAAGTAAAAAACACACTACGTAAAACAGCTTTAAAAGTAACATTATCAGAGTAACTACAAACAATTCTTTGCAATACAAAATGAACTTTGAAAAAAATTATACTCATCCAAAATTACATTTAAAACTATCATAAATAAATAATATCATACAGCATCTCACATAATCCATAAAAATTCAAAATAACCCAATAAGCCAATAAAATATTACACACACTAACGATTAAATTTCACTTTCATTGCAGATATGAGGCTACAGTGCTCGAGCGGCGGCAGTTCGACGAGCAGCGGTGGTGGCATAGTCGACAGGAAGCCGTACTTGGGCCACACGGCGACTGGCTCGATGGGCCTGAACACGTCGCTGGGCTCACTCGCTGGCTCCCTGAGCCTGGGAAACATCGGCGGACTCAGTCTACCCGGCGTCAACGTCCACTCTTCCGGCGCGACGCCGACCACCTCTATGTACTACGATCAGATCAAGTACTCCATGTGAAAACTGTGACGACGCGTGTCTATATACGGCTGCGAAGCCGATGGGAAATGTGATTGAATAGGATTCTTATATGTGCCTTTTGATTTAGGGTTAGAAAGAGAGAGACAGACAGAATAATTGAGTGAGACAAGCAGTCATGCGTTTTTGAGTGTGTAAATAATTTTGACCGTGAACTGGATGATGTGTGAGCGATTAACGGGT
Source organism: Cecidostiba semifascia (assembly GCA_900474235.1). NCBI lineage: Eukaryota > Metazoa > Arthropoda > Insecta > Hymenoptera > Pteromalidae > Cecidostiba > Cecidostiba semifascia. The sequence goes on along the minus strand of UCQR01084086.1, from coordinate 3,663 downwards.
GCGTTTTTCAGTGTGTATTTATATGCTTATTGATTATCGTTGTTAGTGCTTGCGTAAATCGAATTTTAAAATGCTTCGAATTTCACGGACAAATGTGGCTTAGAAACTGCGATATATTTCATACGAGTGCCATATATATATGATTGGTGTATATATAACAATAGAAAAAAGTAATGATAAAATGTGCTTGTTCAGTAAACCAAATATAATAATGTAATTTAATTTTACAATAATTGTTTATGAAACAGAAAAAAAATAATTATAACCATATAATAATGCGGTAACCAAATATAACAATTAATGTTAACCAAAGTTTCTTTTACAATATAACTGAAGTATGCTTTTACCACTTGTATTTTAGCTTATCCCAATGATGTAAAATATTTTTAAAAATTATAAGCGTATAATTTTAAAGAATTTGTTAAATATGCAAGTGATTAATTTATGTATAGTTGATGTTTGATATTATAATACTTTTTGCGATACAATGAGAGTACATATAGCCAAAGAATCGAACGGCGTACTTTCTGAGCGTACTGTAATCAAAACAACGGCGCCGGTGATCTTTTATAAAGGAAGCATTATGCGTTTCGCGCATTGTCGGTTGTTTTCGAAAATAAAAGCCCGACAAAGTAGAAAATAATCTCCTTATATTTATGTAATATTTAAAATAACCTTTATATCTGTCGTTATATTAATTTAAGTTTCTATAAATATACAATGTTAAGAATATAATTGTCCGTATTAAACACCAGTAATTTGATAAAATATAGGCTCAAATTCATTGTCTCTTTCCCACTTGCATCTTACATATTATCGACATAGGTACTGTTGTTCTTCTTCTATGTTTCAGGCTGCTCGAAAAGAAATATTTTCCCGTGAGAAAAAAATAAAGACGCAACATGCTGTCGGCAGATTTCCAGACCATGCGCGCTCTTTTTCTTCGCCGGACCGTGCCATAAAAGAACAGATGATTTTTACCTCGGACTTTTGAGATTTTACTGCTCTTTTTTGTGCCGCTCATAAATTTGTCTAACGCGTACTGACTGTAGAACAGAATTTCTAAATCCCGATCGTCTATTTTAAAAACGTAAACGTTATAAATATTATACTAATAATGATATTTTTACAAAACAATAACATCAACTATCTAAAACCTTGTTGCATTTACAATTTGAAAAATTAAATTCGAAATATTATTAAAAATCTAAACTTTTTAATATTCATTCATATATCACTTTGTAAATTAAAAACTTTAATGTACTAGCACCTGCATAATTCAATTACTAAAAATCATTAATTCAACTTACTTATTTTCTTGACTTCTCATCTGAAAACAATTATACGTTTAAAATTCTAGTTCGCCTTTTTTAAGACAGTGGGAAATCCAAGCATCTTGAATAGACCAGACTTTGGCCTAGAATCATACGTACAACGAGGTGCAAGCTGAGCCACTCAACGAGCTCGTTGACAGCAGAACTTCGGCAGCTAAGTTCCGTCGGAAACTGCCTACCGCTGCACGACTTCATAGTTTTCTCATCGCCGAATTGATCGATGAACAAAAAAATCTAAGATTAATCTTTTCTTTTATTTTTATGAGTATAAAGTACATAATTATTAGGTTGATTGTTTACAACTGACTTGAATCATCGTTTCGGTATTTAACGTACGATCAGAAAATATATAATCGTTTAAAATTAATTATATTATTATTAAAATTTTCAATAATACACGTTATTGTATACTTTCGATTATCTACATAAGAATAAATTCCAAAGCATGACGTATAATCGAACAGCTCAACTCGAACCTCTATAATCCGAAATCCAGCCAGATATTTCTCAAGCTCTCGAAACAATTCGGGAATCGAGTATAACCGAGATAGAACACGGCGGACCGCATTGCACGCGCATGACGACATGTGCACACGCCTTCGCATACATCCGATAGGATCTCGCTCGATGAGTATAGAATCTCAGAGGAGAGATGCCAAGGAAACGCGCGAGCGCGCAAGAGAAAGAGAGAGGAAACGAACGAGGCAAAGAGAAAGAAGAGCCGCGGCTTCGAGGCAGAGGAAGGGGTTTGCTCTAAAATAATAAACCGTGTCCCGGGTGGTGTGTGGCTGCTCTCTCTCTCTCGCGCGCGCGCGTATGTATATGTATAATAGTGTCGAAAGCCGCGGTCGCGACTTTACATTGCGCAGTGATGCGCCCGCAGGAAATTTCGAAACTCGGGCGGTGGCAGCAGCAGCCCCCGACTGTTTGTTTGCTTTTCCGTTTTTTTATAGGCGCCTAAGGGGTTATAGGTGGTCCTGGAAATTCTTTGAAATTTCGACCGGAGGAGACGACGTTTTACTTCCTCCGCACGCAAGCAAACGAGAGAGAGAGAGAGATTTTCTTT
>UCQR01084081.1:9736-20634 GCA_900474235.1 Cecidostiba semifascia | reverse complement strand
AGAGTATTCTCTTCATAAATATCTAAAAATAGATGAAAAAAAAAAATTAAATTAATTGTTCATAGACGGGAAGAGAAGAATAAATAGACGAGGGAATTGAATAATTTACGTAACTTACATGGAGTTATTTAATGGGCAGGTTAACTAAAGCACATTTATTACAAGTGATATTTACACGTCAGCTTGCCCCAGCTGCATCGTGAAGTAGCGACTCTTAAGTACAATGAGTGCAGATATTCAATGAACTTTTTAATACAATTTTCTTTTATTATACGACCCTAGTGACTGTACAAACATATAGAATAAAATATCGCTACATTATAATATCAAATACTTGCTAATTCGCCGCGATTGTATTTGTGTAGCACGAAATGAACGATTTGCGTGGGCGCACCATGCATGATACACATGCTTAGGACGATTTTCGATTCTACAAGTACTTCCTTTCGACGTAATTAATTAAAGGGATACATATCATAATATATGATAGACTGCATAAGCAGAAGTATATGCATTCGATTATTATTAATAAATAATAATAGATTGCACGGTCCGACAGAAAGGTAATAAAATCAATTTTATTGAAATAATTTATTACGCTTCTCATTGATTTTCTTCTATTAGGAATATCGCTTAGATACTTATGCATGAAAATCACTTAGTGCTGAATGCCAGACGGTGCTGTTAGCCCCTATTGTCGCTTTTTTATACACAATATTATTATTATTATCATTATTATTATTATTATTACTATTATTATTAATATTATTATTATTATTATTCGCGTCCAAACATACATACAGAAACAATCGAAAGGAGATTCTTAAATTATTATTCATCTATAGTTTACTAATATTTAGAGAGCCAATAATCGAATTCGCGCTGCAATCGTATATGGTTTCTCGCAATCTGAGTATTACATTGAATTCGAACGAAAAAATCGACGTAAATTTTCATCCGACGATGACTGATGTATACGTTGACATATCGTATAGATGTTCAAACAAGAGATCAAGACACCACATAATTTTCATTGTTTGTTTGAAATTATATTATATCGACAAAAATTTATACAACATTAGCTCGCTCGTTGTCGAAGATAAATAAATTGCCCTCTGCGCACGCGAAATAGAAATGAGAAAACCAGCATCTTCATTTATGTACATCACTAGTCAATCAAACATACTATTTTTTTCTCTTTTGCTCATTTTCATTTACTAATCCACGATTACAGACATTGAGTTAAATAAAACGAAGGAGTATTATATATATATATGTGTCTCGAAATGAATCCGTTGCAGGATAGGACATTCCGAGTAAAACTTTTAATTATGGTATAACCGGACTCTCAAAAATATTCTCAAATTTAATAACTAATATTTAAAAAAAATACATGAAGCATTTTATGCTCACGTAATTCTCAAACCAAATCAAAGATGCAATGTATTATCCCTAAGCGAATAAATACTCTTACATCTATTCAGCACCTATACACGAAAAAAAGCGGCCGAGAAAATTTTTCAGAATCCAGTTTTTCCGGCACACATCCTGCAACGAGTAATCTATAATGAAAACGGTAACGCGCGATAAATCAGCGAGCGTCGCGTGTACTTATGGCTCGGGCTCTCCGCGCAAAAGAAAAAAAGTTTCGCGCGAACGTCACATCGCATAATTAATTAAACATAATCGCATATGCAAAGTGAGAATTAAAGAAAAGAAGAGGGGATCGCAAAATAATTCTGCTGCGCATACATATACATGGTATTTCCTCGTCGTCGTTCGCGGCTCGTCCCGCACGTGCTACTGCTGCTGCTGCAACGCCGGGGCCAGTTAAAATTTGGATAGCAGATTCCGCGTGCATCAGACGCGTGGAATCGTATATACGTATACATATATATTCTGTCCGTACAATTCCACGCGCGCGTCGGCGGCCAGCCGCGGGATCTCGCCTGCGTCGGAGGCTATAATATGCGTCTTCGTTCGAACGAAATTATTCGGATTTGCTGCGCGCGATGCTATATACTGATGCTCTCTCGCGTGAGTCTTCATCGCGTGTATACAATAGTCGAGCCTATGAGTGGTATGCGCATGTATATGTGATGTACTTTGCGCAATGAGTTTGGAACGAGTGTGCGCCGTTCATGGACAGGGACTAATTCGAAGAAGGAGATAGAGACTTTTTGGAAGCGAGCTTTTATTTGAGCGTTGCGTAAAGACAGGTATATATTTGATGATGTCTCAATGTTAATGGCTTCGTTTTGCATGCAATGTCATGACAAAGGTCAAAGACTATTAGTTTGATCATTTTTTTTTTAATTTGCAATTATCAAGAAGACCGCAGTACATGCGTTTTCCACGACTCTTTTGTGTTAGAGCTTATTTGGTCAAGTTTAGTTTAAAGCTGATATTTCGAAAGAAACGATGAGCAATAATTTTAATTCTTGAGGTCTCGCGTCGTATATTATCAGTTCGACAAATATTATTGTTGATATATATATACATATAGGCCTTCGTGTATAATCTTTGTTATTGTTCACCTGCTGTTTTATTGCGCGCGGACAATACCGTTTTAACGAAATAACGTGTGCGTCTCTTCAGAACGCGCAATAAACAGTTTTCGACAAAATTTCAATCGGAAAATTTTAAACAACCTCCCGATATCGTGCAATGACATCAAGAATTAAACTTATATTATTAGCATGGGCTTGAGCATGGGTTATATAAGCATTCATCATCGTGAAAACTGCTATAGCTGCGCGCCAATATTGTAAGGCTCTAATGCGCGTAAACGTGATTAATTAGCTGTTCAAACATTCGGTGTCGAGCCATATAACCATTTCATCTATATACCAAATTGGCAACGCTTATTTTGATACGCAACGCTACGCCGAGCCAGCATCAAGAATGATCCGTGTTTCTTCCATAATATACTTATGTATGACTCCTCGCTATATCGACTATAAATATATGCGCACACACATCACAGAAGAAGACAGCGCAGCAGATAACAATAAAAGAGAGAGAACAGAGACCTTCGCAAGAAGAAGAAGAAGAAGTATGCTCGTCGTTCACGTCCAGTAGTCGCTCGATAGGGGCGCGTACGGGCCGTGGGGGTACGGCGGTGCCGAGGACGCGTCTACGAGCGACTGCGAGGGTGTCGCCGACGTCCAGTCCTTGTAGCTTGCTGCCGTATGCGCGTGGTGAGGTACGCCTGGATGCGAGCTTGGATGACCGAGGCTGCGGTTCAGCAGAAGGCTGTTGTAACTCGCCGCCGCCATGTTGTGGTGGTGATGGTACTCGTGTACGGCCCTGCAATGTATATTATCCGATGGTCGGACGTGTTAATTTTCACGTTTCTTTTTGTGGGGAAAAAATCATGCGTACTTATAGGATTATATTGACGCGCTTGAGTGAATCTCTAAGAATTGTTATGTTTCGAGTGATTCTCCGAATATTTTTTTTGGAATGGATTCAGTCAAGCGCATTTCATTTCAATGTATGGCTTTTGTATAATCTGGAGAGATAAATTTGAATTATTTAATTCTCGGTTGATCGCTCTCTGTACACTGGAAATAGTAGAAACAGACAGACGTGATCGAACGCGTTTGAGAGTAAATGAATATTCCATTACCGTGGATGATACTGGCTGTAGTGCGAGTGCCAAGGATCGGTGTACTCGTAAACCTCGTGGTGACTTTTCCAGAACGATGCCGGGAAGTTTCTCGTAATCATAGGATTATTATTATCTGCAACATGAGATGTGAGAAAAAACGCTCAAAAAAAAAATCCTTTTGTTAAAAGTATATGATAATTATGATAACGAAAGTACCTTTTGGTTTATCTTGTGCCAGCGCCCTCTGAAAGTGTTCCTCGACTTCCGTCGCTGCGTCGCCTCGGTAATGGGTAAAAACTACGCAATTCGCACTAACGTACTGGGCTCTACTTTCGCTGTCATCGGAATCATCCGTTGCGGTATTCGGCCCGACAGCTAGAAATTAATCAAACCATTTAACAATTATAAATAAACGAACAGTTATAATACATAGACAAATAAAATTAGCTAAATCTATTTTTTTTTTGCCACCACCGGTCGTTGCAGCATCGTCGCGAAGCGAGGGTCGAAACCCCCTCCCCGCGTGACTGAATTCCGAGCCGTGGCTAAATCGATTTTCCAGTGTCCCTCACGGTATATGTGTGTGCACAGGGGCAAAAGTCATTTTGCAGGTGCAGGCCGGAATAAAATTAATCATGCGACGTATAGAGCTTGGGGTGATTCAACGCGCATCATACCGCTGACATTAATTATCCGAAATTGAATCACGGAGAGTCGCGAGAAAATTCACGGATTTTTCGAGAGGCTGCACACGATAAAATTATCTTGTTTTAATTTGTTGTTATTTTTTACCAGTACACTAATAGCTCGATTATTACGAAATGCAACAGGGAAATTTAACGAATATATAATGATAATCGACATAATAACCCTTATACGAGCACGTCGTCGGTACGTTTGCGCATATATAAAAAATAAAAGATATAATAATATACTCACCATCGGTCGATCTGTCGTCGTCGAGGTTCCTCGAGGACTGGGAGGAGGTGGTGAGCGGCGGCCGGTGCTGGGGGACCGGTCTGGGCGAGGCTGGGCTCGGCGCCGAGCCTATGGAGCCGGCGCTGCTCGATTGACCCTGTGGTACGCCCGTCGCAGCGGCCACCGTCGCGCCACCCCCGCCCGCAGCGGCGCCACCGCCACCACCGCCGCCGCAAAGCTCCAGACCCGTCGTCTCCAGTGATCTCTGATTGACATTGATCTGCAAGTTTCATCGAAACGCTCGTTATTTTGTTACTCCACTATATACACAAAGAAATTATTATATTGGTTGATTTTGAGTTTCATTTAGATCAGACGCAGTAGATCGTCTCTTTACGTAAACTGCAAGAGCAAAGACACGCGCTATATAACACTTTTACTAAGTATACGAAAATATTCTCGCGAGAACTTTCACTACAACTGCGGAGTCGCGGCTGCAGAGATACTTTAATTTGCGATAGCATCTCGCGCTCACGATTCACGCGGCGGCCCACTAAATTACGCCTCGCGCGCGTCTTGAAATTTCCGAGATTCATCTTTCTTTCGCGAACGGCGCTCGTTCCCCCGAGTTTGCATATTATACACGTATGTAACACACACAAAAGCTCTCCTTAGCACGAGACAGTATAGACGCATTAGCGTACAATACGAGCGAATCGCGCTCTGCATGCAAAACGCGACCCTCTCTCTATATCTCTTTGGAGCGCGTCAGCCCTCGTATAATGTTTTGTTTCCCTCTTGGCTATAACTGCGACACCCCCACGAGTTATATACGTCGTAAAATGGCGCTCGAGGGTTTCAATGGGAAAATGAACGACGTTTTCGTCGTGAGAGAAAGTCGCATATTTATATTTAATGGCGATGCGAAAATCGTATTATATCAATGTAATGCATCTTATTTTGTGCATTCTAGAATTTGGTTAAACGACAGTCGTATATTATTAGATATATACTCGCTATAATATTCATGTGTCATTTCTAATCAGCGGACTGATCATTGTCAGGCGATCGCGACGTCGTATATGTGATGTGTCGAGATTCACCGCTATGTATACGTAAGTGTATATACACAATCTGCTCAACGCGTATTCGACTATACACATATATATAGCTCATGAGGTCAGAGATAGAATCAGACACTTTTGTAATCGTATAATTCAAATGCGGTCTGATTTTAATGATTTCGTGCGCGCGTTATTCGATTTCGAAATTAATCATATATATATATATTTACGACATCGCCACATTAACAAGATCCTAGCGAAGATCATTATCGCTTATATCCACGTGTGTGTATGTGCATCGAGCGTTAGATTGATTGCCGTTCGAAGCTTGTGTAACGTTATTTTCATCGATTTGTTTGCTCGCGATGTATTTTCTCTGCAATTTTTCATAAAGAGCAATAATTTAAAAAACTTCGAAAATGCGTGTATACACCTACAGGTGTTCGTAAAATATAGCATACGATTAACAGCACCTGACATTTGAATCAAACAATCTCTTCCATCAGTGTTATATAGATAACGCGAGAGAGAGAGAGAGCACCGAAACAGCCGAATACCAAACTCGGCATCGCACTCCCTCCCTCTCTCTCTCTCTCTCTTTCTCGTGTTATTTTCGCGAAGCCCGAAAAAGCTTCGCGAAATCCATCCGGAAAGATAGCTGAGATTCCCGAGGCCTATTTACTCCTTTCCGATCGGACGCAACCTCTCTGCAGCGCGCACTGATGCTCTGCGCGTGGTATGCGCGAAATGAAACAAGCCGTTACGAGACTGGTACCTCTCGGAGGGCTGTTATTCTTGCGCGTCTCTTGGCCTCTCATCAGCGTGTAACGTGCCAACTTTGGACTCGACGACGCCCCTGCGATGCGTTCGACCGGATGGATGGCCGCCGTTGCTGCTGCGGTCGAGTTGTTGCGGATTGTGGCGCGCGAAGCACATATGCTGCACGAGGAAGATATATGTTATATATGTATGTGAAATTGTTCGAAACCCTTGACCCTATAGTCAGCCCTTTCAATTACGCATTCTTAATAACTGCGAGCTGGAATATCGGAGAGGATGCGTTACGTTCGCACGTTATACGTCTACGTCTATCAAATTCTCGATACACCTGCGAACGTGAAAACACTTTCGATTTTAATTTTTTCAAGTGCGTTGTTTGCGCTGTTATAATATATCATCTCCAGTATACGAAACGGGCAGATAACGTATGATGAAAAAAGTATTCTTAGTGAAGGACTTCTTTTTTTTTTTAACGAGCCACCTGTTATTCATTGCTAATTTTAAATATAGATTCGAAGAATATTACGCGAAGCCAATTCTAAAGGTGATATTTATTTCCGTGTCGCCTTTGATGATAATCATACAAATATTTATTTATTAAATCGACAATTGAGATTCGATCGGTCACGTGTTTGACAGATATCTCAATAATTCGGAATTCAAGGAAATAATACGATTACGAAAAAAAGCGAATTCTTGCGTTACCATCAGCCGATATAGAATTAGAGTAGAACATCAATCACAATCGACTCATATAAGCGAGAAACTCTCGAAAGATAGCTAATATCTTTGGCTGAACGATATAAGCAGCTTAAGTAATTATCATCCAATCGCAGTTATCTAGATCCAAAGGTCGATTTAAAAAAAAAACCGCAACATTCCGAACGTTATTACCAACAGCAAGCATCAACTGCTATCCATATATTCTCCGAATAACAATCCACGCGTACACAACACCGAATGCATCACACACACACGCACACACGACACTCGATCTATGCAGCGCAGAGGCGACGTCGCATAGATAGGCTACGTCGCGTCCTCCGCTTCCGTCGTGTGTAGCCTCTCTCGCACCCCTGACAAGCCAACTATACGCAAACACACAGACACACATGGAGGGAGAGAGCCGAAGTCGATTGTGGCCCTCGCGCCGTCATCATGCCAGACTGCAAATAGCACACGAGCTATAGAGCTGGCTGTGCTATGCCGGCCAGCAATGAGACCAAATAGGACGTAATGCCCGCTATTTATTACATCCTCGCGATGCAAATGCCGTGGCAGGTCACCGGCATTCCGCTCGGATTTTTCGCGCCCGGTAGATGCTAAAGACGCGCGCGCGGGTGTCGAAAGCCCTTTCCATACACACATGTATATAGACACACGTACACACTTATATAGCTATATACTCTCGAGCAAGAGCGAAGAGAAAAATAGAGGAGGGAGAGAGAGAGAGCCTCGATTAAAAAGCGCGCCGCGAGAGAGGGAGAGAGATAAAGATCCTATTGTCTCAGAGAGCTCGCGCGACGTAGATGCTGCGCCGATAGGAGGGTAGGCCGAGCCAATATATTACTCAAAGCGTGACGCTTTTGCTCGTTGGATCGTAATCATTGCTCAGCCAGCAGCCTCGGGATGACGTTCCTTTTTTTTCTTTTTCTATTCTCGCGCCTCTCGTGGCTTTTTTCCAGCTGCCTTTTTTCGTTGTCGTTGTTGTCGTTTTCTTTTTGGCGGAGAAAACCGTGTTTTCCAGAGTTCGAATTCGTAGCTGCGGGGGTCAACGTATTATTATTGATACAGGCGCGAATACCGTTCGCTCGACGTGATCATTTATTCGACGGTATAGCTCGAGCATATTATTAGGTGTATATAGCAAGAGCATGAAAATACGGTATCGGCGACTTGCGAAATGAGATGCCGACTAGAGTTTTTCGCTTTTGAGCTGTGGACGTTAATTGATACGCGCACTTTGTGGGAAAAGTTTCTTTCCTATATAAGTAAATATAGAAGAGGAGAATTAGTAGCCGAGTACAGTGCGAGAGTCATGGAGACCATTAGAATTGAAAATTGCCGCGATAACGTTTTGACACGGTGAACTGCGGCCGGCGTGTGCGCGCCTTGTGCTATAACGTAATGTATAGGTGTATAATGCGAAAGTGATTAATGTAGGAAAAATGGAATTAAACGGTTTATTCTGCATTAGTTTTATACTTTTATTCTTTTACTGATGTTATTTGATCGTTATGTATTCATGGATATATTTCGAATAAATAATGAGCATATTACAGACTAATACTATCAAAATTATGTAGAATTAATTAGTTAAATTCGTTCAGTTTCAACGAAATCAAAAGCAAGATTACGAATATCAGCAGACACATTTTTAGTCTACGGATTCCGATAACAAAAAATACACCTAATCTCTGTATATTGATAAGACGAAACAATGTCGCTTCCCTACCGCCCACGCTCCAAACATCCTAATACGAAGGAAGTTACATATTCACTTATCATCATTTCCGTAGGCGAATTCCCTCGATACATATACCGCTGCACAAATTCATTCTTTCACATCTTTCTCTCTTTACACACACATACACACGTATCCGTATACGCACTCGCTCAGTCACATCAGCAAAAAAAAAAAATAGCTTTTATATATACCGCGCGACTCGCTGAATATTCATTACGACGCATTAGCGTCGCGAGCGCTCGTATTCATATATATGTATATATGCATACTATACAGTCTCTCGCGGCAAATTTTTCTTATTTTTCCGCGACGCTCACGTGATGTACGCGCGCTTACTTTCACATAATGTATCTTCCGATTACGTATAAAGCGCAGGCTCTGCGCGCGCGGGAATCAAACGGCGAACCGCGCGTGGCGATTAAGCATTTCGCTCGAGTAGGCATTAATTACTTACCCAAGCAATGAGAGAGAGAGAGAGCGCCCGCCACGCGATGCTGTGTGTATATAATCTAGAAAATATAATTTGCTCGACGTTCAAGGCGAGCGACAAACTTGCGGCGAGGATCCATGCGTCAAAATGTCCGTGTGCATGCGCGGATGCAGTGTTGTAAGTATAATATAACGCTATAGAAGCTTAATTCCTGGATTGATGATTTTCGTCGAGGCTATATACAGATCTTTTATACCTATATATTCGAACACTGCACACACTCGCACTTTTGAATACTTCCGCACGATAAAAATCGCGCAATATACTCTGGAAGAATAAATCACATTCTCCGCGCGGAGAGTTAATTAAACGAAAATGAACGCTGATGCTCTCTCTTTCTCTCGCGAAAATCGTTCGAAGAGTATTATTTACCACAACAACCCTCGGTATATGCGCGATAACTCTCTCTCTCTCTCTTTTTCGCGTCAATGTATAATTCAATCGTTGTCGCGCGCGCGCTTGCAATCGCGTCGCTAAAATCAAAAGCGGCGCAATTTCGAGATTTTAACGCGCGATTCGCGCCCTCCTGGTATTAAGCGATAGATCGTGCGGACTTGAGCTCGGGCTTATCGTTATCGGGAAAATCAATTACGCCGCCGAAGAGCTGGCGGCAGCCGAGAGAGAGAGAGAGAGAGGAAAGAAAAAGGATCGAGCGAGCCGCAACGCCGTCGTTTACGAGGATTAAAATCCGTCGGAGATTAAATCAAGGCGCGCTGTGTATATATGTATATATATGCGTCTGCAGCGCAAGCGGTTAGTTACCGTGGCGGAGCATCTAGTGTCGGGGCCTCGTGGACGACGACGACGACGACGACGACGACAATGTGGTAATTAATCGAGACGAGAGCCGACCTCCGATTCCCTCTCGCTCTCCTTCCTTTTTTCCCGCTGAATATTTCTATCCGCGGCCTCTCTCTCTCTCATTCCGCTCCTCCATATCTCCTTAGCTCCTCGATTTCCGTCTGTCTCTCCCTCTCTCTCTTACTCGCACACTATACACTCGTCGTGCTCGCTTTTTTTTCGAGATGGTCCAGGTCCTGAACATCTCACGGCCTGTACACTCCTAGCCAAGAGCGCGCGCGCGCGGCTTTTCAAAGCATTCCAAAGTACAAGAGATTGTTCTTCTTTCTCTTCCCTCTCCGATCTTGCTTCTCCCCCCTCCCCCACCACTATCAAGCGCACACCCCTTTGACTCTCCTCTCCTCTTCTCTCTCCACTTCTTCTTTCCACACACGTGAGAAAGCGACTTTTCTGCTCTATACCTGCAGCAGCAGCAGCACAAATGACGATGATCGCTCGCGAATTCGGTAGCCGCTCCTCCTTCCGAGAAGTCCTCGTGGCCTCGCTTGACTTTTCCACGGCCTGTATATTAGAGCTCGGGATTTCGGGAGCGAGTTCGCACGACTGTGTATATTGTATATATAGATGCAATCGTGACGCAATCGAGTGTGTGTATGGGAGAAAAATTCCAAAGAGTCGGGCGACAAACGCGCGCCGAGGAGATTGGAATTTTCGCGGTTATTCTCGCGGGAGAAATTTGCCAACTGTATGCGAGCTGTGTGCGAC
>UCQR01084075.1:7097-25821 GCA_900474235.1 Cecidostiba semifascia | reverse complement strand
GTGTGTACCTGTATATTATAGTAATGAAAAATGATGTTTTGTTTAAGTCGGAATGTTTATGATGATTAATGCGCGCTAATATTTGCCTGTTACAAGCACAGCTGCAGCTTCTACCAAGATATTTGTGTTTCAGCATATACGCGCTGAGAAAATTCAGTAACAACCTCATCTATCTCGGGATAGAACAACAGTTTCCAAGTGTATATCTATATATAAGACACTCTTTCATTATTCACGTATTCGCAATAGCTGTCAAAATATAGGTATACGTGTTAAAAATCAATGGACCGTCTAACTCAAACCTCGGAAAACTAACCCACAAGAAAGGCTACACTGCGCGTCGGTCGCGCTCCACATACTTTTCTACTCGGCGCGCGGTAACGAGGTCGTATAGTCTCTCGTTATTAATTTTTTAACGCGCCCAGCTTCGCACGAGCCATTACTTCTCATGGTAATGGCGTTTGCATTCTGCGTGCAATATCCGCCGGTTCTCTTTTTTTTTGTGTGTGTATAAAATGTAAAGCCGCTTAACGATGATGAACTTTTCTGGATTTTGTCGCTTTATACTTACGAGGACGTCGTGAGTCGTCGGATATTGTGTGCGCTTTTACGTACCTGCAACAGACAAAGTGAAAAAAAATTTCGTTAGAAGAGAGAATCTTCGTATAATATAGTATGATGGTAAAATTAACTTTTTCGGGCTGAGAAAAGAGCACTTTAACGTATTAAGCTTTTTGTCGGATTCATCAAGCGCAGACTTCAATTTCAGAACGTGAATTGCATCGGGCTAATTGATCAATCCTCGGCACCCGAGCATTACTTACTTTATAGTAAGTGATGTGGTGTACTATATATAATCTGGCAAAACTAATTGAGTAATTACTAGTTATATTTTATAATCGAAATTGGTGTAGGTATATCCAGTTCGACTAATAATGAAATTGGGTTTCAGCAAAATCGAATACATCTCGGCGTATAATGTTATAAAGACCTACTTTAAAAAATAAAAAATAAACTCAGCCCATCGCATAACAGTAACGCAATCATCTAATTGCAATATATTAATTCCAGCTCTCGTCTGTATACGAAAATAGAGTTATCAAAGTGACCGCGCAGCAAACACCGTGGAATCCTCCATCAAACAACCGTCATTCACTCCATCACCGTGCCAACGGCGCGGCGGTATAGGAGCAAAACTCTCTGTCTCTTTCCTCTCTCTCTCCAGCGATTGCACAGCCCCAAGGTTTCAATCCTCGCATACACTTGCATCCCTCCTCCGCTATATACGTAGCCGAGTACATATATACACTAGCTCGTCCTCCTGGCATTACACGCGGCAGAAGCGGAATCGCTCCCACGGTTATGGCCGCCGATGAGTCGGCATATAATACATCAGAGCCATGGCTGCTTTTTTCCAGGATCGCGCGCGACGAAGAAAAAATAAATAAATGCCAAAGTGATGTTCCGGCAGCGACTACAGAGAGAGAGAGAGAGAGAGAGAGACGACACAAAGCAGGTGTCGAGGGACGTCTTCATGAGTGGATATTCGATAACGATTATGTGTTTTCTGCCCGCGCGGTGGTACTGTTATACACAATCAGGCTTTTTGCTGGAGTGTGTTTAGTCAGTTGGTCGCTTTTTACTACTATCCAGGGGAACGTTTAGCTTTTAGAAAAGATTCGTTAATGTGTGAGGGCAAAAAGCTTGTAATCTTCGGAAGCTGGATTGATCGAAAAATTAAACGATAGCCATGTATATACGAGGCTTAAAGACAAAATTATCGTAAATTCAACATCTATACACTGGTGGCGAAGCATCGAGAAGCAGAGCTTATAGATCTTCGCTCGTTTTATTGCGAAGTCCGCGCGTATACAGTATAGCTAGTGTTCGAAGAACTTCCAAGCTTACTCCTCCGCTGATCGACGATACGAAAAGCTATTTATCACGTGGCCCGCGCGCCCCGCGAGATCAGCATCAAGGATAAGCCTAATGATTTTATAAATGCATATTTATGTATGTATTACAGTTACGATTATCTGGCGCTGCTATCGCGCCCCGGCCAAGTTATTGCTTCTCTGCATAACTCGCATTATTATCTCGCCCCGCGCGCTGATGATCCATTTGAATATAATGGCTCTTTAGAAAATCGATTATGCAGCGTAGTTGCAGTAGTCTGCGTAGTTTCATTGCGCGGCTGTTATAGCCGATAAAGTACAGTTTTCTATTGTCGCGACGAGAGTTGTTGTTGTTGTTATACGGGAGTAGGGTTTTCAAAACGAGCTTCGTCGAAAGCTCCATTTCCTCGGAGAGAGAGAGTGACAATCGCTCTCGATAATAGCGGATTTTCTCATGACTATACCGGTATAGTCTGCGCGCGCGCGAGAGAGAGAGAGAGAGAGAGAGAGAGAGAGAGAGAGAGAGAGAGAGAGAGATAGAGATAGAGAGAGAGAGAGAGCCTTTGTCGACGACGGCGGCAATCAATCAAAAGATTCGCGCGGTAGTGGGACAGGTGTCGAAGATCGATTCGCCTCGATTGCGAGGCTTCCTTCGCTCGCTCTCTATGTATACAACACGGCGGCCGGGAGATTGCTTGGCGGAATTTTTTTCAGGACGACGGTCGACACGCGGAATAAGGAAGCTGTATTATGGGAACGTGTTGAGTGTGCTTTTGAAAATTGAAACTATACTTATCCGCGGAGAGGGTCAAAGTTTTATAAGGTTTTCTGAAAAAGGAGAGTTTTATACCTAGGGTATGGTCAGGTATACCTCTATACGTTAATTGCAATTACGAGGAAAAAATCCAAGTTGGATTTATACACAGAAACGCGATGGGATTTTCTCTATAAGCTCTCTCTCTTTCTCTCAATCGAAGGCTCGACCTTCCGCACTCGGCTTTTATTATCGCCGACACAACGGACCGTGGGAGAGGCGCAGAAGAACGAGCCGTGTCCGCCGACCTTCGCCACCGTTTCCTGCGCGCGCGATTTTCCGTGAAATGAGAGAGCCGACCTTTTTTCGCGGAAGGGGGTGTATAGGTATATTTATACACGCCGAGAGAGCAAGAGCGTATGCCGTGTTATCGTAAAAAAAGAAGCGAGAGAAAGAGAGAGGATAGCTAAGCAGCCTGTTGTGGCCGTCGCACATCTTGTTTTTACGGGAGCGATTTGTAGGTTAGGGTAAACGCCGTAATAAAACGTAAGAGGACTTGATGCCGGCGAAACGATGAGCCGGTCGTTTGGTACTTTTGTTATGATGGACTGGGTGGGCGTAAATTTTTGCCCTCGAGGCTTTTACTACACGCCACAACTACATAGTTTCCGAGCGATATATCGGGGTACGAATTGTGATTGGTGTAGCTTATGCGAAGGGCCGCGAGCTATATGGATTAGGTTATGTCTCGTGTATTTTGATGAAAAAGCGCTGGGTATCTCTATACTCGAGTAGAAAAGGTCGAGTACGGCAAGACGAGCGTTTACGAAAGCTCGGCTTGTTGAGAACTACTTTTTTGTGAAGGACAAGCGAAGACGAAAAATTATAGGCATCCAGTTTTGGAAAATTTTACTATAATTCAAACAAATAAAGGGACGAGAAGAAAAAAAAATAAAACAAGCGCAAGAAATCTCGCTAGATCAATCCGAGCGTGAACAGAGCGCATCAGACATTGCCAGCAGTATACACAGTAGTGCATATACAGAGAAAGAGAAAGAGGGAGAGAGACTGCACCGACAGACAATTTCTCCACTCTTATTTCGCGAACGCGGCGGCGGCTTCATTATCAAGATCGGCAGCTGACGTCGCATCGCCGGCGTCGACAGTAAAATTGCGCGCTGCAGCCGACAGCGCAGCTGAATTAAGATAGAGAGACAGCCAGACAGTCGCGCGAGAGATAGAGACTGGCCGACTCTGCTGCTGCTGCTGTAACAATGTAAACCCGCTGCTGCTGCTGTGGGAATGGAATGGAAGCGCGCGAACTTTGATTGGCTCTATATGTGTGTGTTGTGTTTCGCTTTAACACGGAATATATGCCGCGCGAGTCGAACGTTTGATTTGTTGGGTGAGAATGCGCGAGCGAGCGGGATGTTAGGATTGCTGAGATATCTTGATGGAGTGGGTAACGAGTGTTGCGTTTACATTATAGCCGCTGTTTGATTACGTCTCCGTGGTACACGAGTTGAAAAAAAAATCTCGAATGATTCATTCTTCCCTCTCGTAAAATATGCCTATTAGCACACACGTCGATTTTTTCTCACTGCTATATTATATTACACGTGCGCGCAACCACATCTCCGACAATAACCACGCGTGCAATCAAGCAAAGACACGAGAAAGAGATAAGCGCGGGTAAACGCCGACACCTCTTGAGCAAAGCAGACTGCGGTCTAATCTCGACGGCGATAATGAGTCAGCTCGCGAGAGCTTTAATTAGAAGCCGCGTAAGCGCGCACCGCATTCGTTAAACCGTCTGAGCAGCGTCTTATATATACACACATACGAGAGAGAGAGAGAGAGAAAGAGAAAAACGTCCCGTTGGTATTACGGAATTTCGGAAATTAACGCCTCGATATGATTAATGCGGCGTGTAAAACTAATTAACTACGACGTATATCATATACGTGCGCGTCGAGAGCCAGTAGAGAGTAGAACAGTCGCGGAGGAATTCATTCGGTCGCAGCAGTAATAGGCGAGAAAATAGCGGCTAGTGGAATATGCATATGCATCTCTCTCTCTCTCTCTCTCTCTCTCTCTCTCTCTCTCTCTCTCTCTCTCTCTTGCGCACGCGCCACTTGACCGACATAGCGCGTCCGAGTATTCGAGGAACTTGCGGAAGGAGATGCAGCTAGCAGCGTGTATATTGCAAGTGAATTTCCGGCTATACTGTTTTATATCTTACACGTGTGTACGGGCTGTTGAGCGATTAATTAAATTACTAATTTATGTGAAACCCCAGTGACACTCCACGATTAGAAGGTTCAATTTCCGCAAAAAGTGGCTAAAAAGAAAAAAAAGAGCCATCATCGACATGTCAAACTAAGCGAAAATTCAGTAGCGGTAGTAGCGCATCTGCGGTGGTTCTAAACGAGCGAACTCCGTGCACCACTTCATTTTCGACTGGCAAACGGCGAACTTGATGCATACAGAGCCACCGCCGCACACCACACAGGCATCGCGCCAAAAGCCGAGTACATCAGCCGACACACACACACACATATAACCTACTTACAGGGTGCCGCGCCCGCGTAAATACGTCTGTAGTTCATTTTCGGCTCGCTGCACAAAGGCAGCTCGAGTCTATGTGTGTATGTGTGTGGATGGATTTCCTTTCGGTGAAAGTTCGAGCGGAATTGTTTCGGGTAATGACCGAAAACGCTTCGGCAAATGTGCCGACGAGAGGTATATGCTCGGTGTGGTAGAACTTTTGGTTCGATGTTCGTGAAAAGTCTTTCACGCGCATGATGTTGCTTTGACGCGGTGTCGAGGCACTGTATTCTACAGCATACCTACTGAGAGAACTGTTTGAATGGGTCAGGCAATAAAAAGATAATTAGGCACCTTCTCCACGGTTCCGGCGGGCCTGTTGGTACTTGAATTGAAGCTAGAAATTTCTAGTTTAAGAAGATAAAACTTTTATAAAGGTAAGAGGTAAGGTTTGGCAAAAATAATCAACAAAAGTGGCATTTTCATGATTTTGGATTTTTTTTCGAATAGGGCTATACTTCAAACCTCTACGGCAATCAATCATATTTACTTAGCAACCAGCCAGAATCACGTATTAAATGTTTCACAACAAAGGCCATCATTTTTTAAAGAAAGGAATATATACTTATATACCGCTATCGCTGTGCAAAACGATAGTTCATATTCACACGGTGACTATTCACTAAAAACAAAAGTGAACGATTTGAGTAATGAATAATTCGCTTTTTCAGGAATAGATCTCCACTGAATTGAAAAGTTTATTTAAACCTTCACTATTCAGAGGTGGATATTTCACCGCTTGCTAAGTGACTAGGAATTCACTGCCTGAAAAAGTGAAATTTTCACTGTTTTACTTTTAGAGAGTATATATATATCTATGTCTTTGCTGTGTATATCGTTACGGAAATCGCTGCAAGAAGCTCGAGAAGTGAACGGTCGTGAGCTTGCGACTTTGAATATATAAGCGGATTGACGAGTTAGTATAAACCCGTAAAATACGACGTAGCTTCTTTTATTATCGAAGTATATAAGGTACTTTGGTACGATTTATTATATATTCTTCGAGAGCAAGTATAATATCGAAGCGTATCAAAACTCTCGAGAGTAATCCGTTGATTGTGATATAAAGCCTTATTGGTTCGAAACTTTTGTCGCAATCGAGCTATTGCAGCTGCAAACGAACGGCCTTTATTTGCGTATGTCCGCATTGGATCCGAACGATTTGGATTAATTTACACGTGCGAGTCATGCGACCGAAAACTAACTCTGTTTCTCGAGTTTAATCAATGTGCAAAACGAAATAATGGCTACAATTGACATAATCAGAATATATATTGATTAAGTAAGTAGCAATAAAAGTTTGTTAAAAAGGTAAATAAATGAAACAAATTTTTTTTACCTTTGATTTGAAAATATGTTTATAGCTTTCTATTTCCTGTCGTTCATCACTTTATCGCTTACAACCTTAGCAATTCTTTGCAGAGTGTAGTTCGTTGGGTTGACTACCGCGATGACGTGTAGCAAATTTTTTTTCAGAAATTTTATTGTCGTGGATAATCTCAAGGCTCGCGAATACCGGCTGATTGTCCCCGGTCGATCGAAGTAGTAAAAAAAAACGAGCCAGAATTTCATTGCAACGGTAAACCATCGTAAAGGGAATTGTGCAGCGTAAACGCTAATAAACGAAATTGATGAACGCGTCGAGGGGTATAAACGAGATCTGCAATTGTTCAATTACACCTCGAGGACTGCCCGTAAATCATGTGCATTCGTTTTTGTCGCAGATGACGTATATACGCGCAGCGAAACAGCAACAACAGCGTTATTTTCTCTCGCTTTTTTTTTTGTTCCGTCTCCTGCCCGGTCGTAATGTTTCGACTAAATCACCGATGGCTCGCCATTTTTCATCCGAATATGTGCATTAACATGAGCCGAAAAAGAGAACGGGAATTGAGCGAAAAAGTTGAATAAAGTCGTGTCAAAAATTATTTTTAATACAAAGATCGTTTAAAATTTAAGTTTCGCGCAGTTTTTTTTTGGGAGGGATAAATTATATTTTAAATAAAGTGTCTCGACGAGAGCCACTAATATAATATTACATAGAGGAACTAAATTTTATCTGACCTACAGTCTCAACTCCCGAAGGAAGTATATATTTCACCGCAAGTAAGTCGTACTTTTCGACTCCGTAAGGAAGGCTGATGCTGAGTGAATAATTTAGCGCACAGTATACCGAGAGCCCTCGCGAGTCAGCTGCAAAAGCTCGAGCTTAAAATGCACTTAGTATTATATACTTGTAAAATATAAAATGCAAAGCAACGTTATCTATTTATTCTTTTACACTAGGCAAAAAGCTTGTTGAGGTTTACGCGTTAATGTTTTAAAAACAAAACGCGAAACCTTTCCGTATTTGATAACATTCCTCTCTGCTATACCATAATACATCTTCGTGCCCTCAGCAGCTCCTCGACAAAGTGGATTCCCGTGTGGGATTTGTTATATCGCGTCCAGCTGCGGAAGCCCGAGACTCGGACGGTCATTCCGGAAACGAGCGCGAGTAAGACGTTTACGCTGCTGCTGCTGCAGCTTCCCCTCATTTTTTAGACGCGCGGACGATCATAAAAATTCCCCGGCGCGTGTAATTTATTATCGCCGAGAGTTCGCACTGGATTTGCCCATATATATTACATATATACCCTCGAGGGGGGGAAAACTTACTGGAGAGACGGAAGCGGATCATTTATTTTCGCCGCTTTGATAATCGTCTTCCTCGAGTCGTTCGGCCCATCAATTATATTTTCGGGATTATTTGCCGACGAGTTTCCTTTCGACCGCTGCAGTCTTTTTAACGACGAGCGAGCCTGCGCGCGGCGATTTATGGCCGAAGTTGAGGCTCTCGGCTTATCGGTTAATTGGAAATGCTATGTATATATCGAGACTAACGGTAATTAATTTTTCTGGAAATTTATGGATCCTATACTACTCTGATTAAATGAAAAAAAGTATATGTATGCACTAGGCATATATATACACGTACCCTTCAGATGCATTAAAACTCGGTACTCCCCTAAGTACAGCCCAGATCGTCGGCAACTTTTCCCTCCTGTCGCATCTCATGCAAAACTCGGCAGTGGCTTTCATCATCGTCCATCTTCAGCCCATCCAGCTTCGTACACAGAGAATACGCGTTTTCACAGAGAACTCGCAAAACACCGCCTCTCGAAGCATAAAGCGAGTCCATTAAAGAATCTCATGTGCATCCTTTTTTCTACTCTCTTTCTTTCCAGAATAAGCGGAAAAGTTCTCTCGCGCGAGAAACAAAGTCACTTCGAGCGACATTGTCGGCGATTACGTCCGCAGGGGAGTCAAAGTTCGCGTCGTCTGGCGATGGGGTGTGTGTATGTATGTGTGTCGTAGGCGAATATTAAAGGCAGGTGTGCGACGAGAGTTGCCGAGTTGAATTAAATGGCCGCGTCGTCGGGCATTTTCTCTAGTTGCTTATTTCGAGCAGGAGTAGAAGTGGTATTTTAGCAGAGCTCGAACTAACTCGGAAGCTGTATTTTGATATGGGTTTTGTAACTCGTTTGCAGGAGAAGTTAATTAAATTTGAAATGTAATCGAGTTTTGATGCAAGGTAAATAAAAAATAAACGGGAACGAGAATTATGCAGTGAGCGTATAACGGAATATCAGCAGCTTTGACAGCCCTATATAGAGGATTTCCGTGAGTGCGCAAACATCGATGTACGTCGGTAAATAAATGGAAATCAGCAGTCGGATAATATGGTTATTTGGTAATGGAAAATTCCGATACTTTTCCCGGGAAATTCGTATTTCTACGTAAACCAATTGTTAATTGAATAAATCAAGATTTGATGCATGAAAATAAGTAAACTGTAAAAAGAATATTCAATACAGACTATTTATTTTCACTCATATGCAAAAGAAATTCAAGTGAAGCTACGACGCAGCTATATCTCCCTGGAACAAAAATAAGTTGGCGCAAGTCAACCCCATATACATACATAAACATCGAAGTGACGCTTGCGAGGTGGCTTCGCATTATACGCACGCCGGCGAATAATCAATGAGGCGCGAGACGGCCCGGAATATTAAACTTCATAGATACACCGGAGAAAGGAGATGAGAAACACGCCGACTTTTCACCGAGAGGCTCATGATTACAAATGAGGGGGCGTTGCGCCCCTCGCGAAATACTGCATATTTGTTTTCACGCGCTTCTTCTTCTTCTACTTCTTCTTCCGCGTCTACTTTTACTTTTTCTTCTCGAGTAGTTCTTCACGAGAGCTTTCGCGACGGCGCGAAATTGCTGATTCTTTTTCCTCTCGTGGAAATGTGGTGATTTGGAATTTTAGGATGTGCGCGTTTGATGCAAAGTATTTGTCGTTTTCAATTGAGATTACTATATGATATTATTACATTATCATTTTTTAATAAAACCTTGTAACTGAATTAGAGAATAACGGAGATATCGAGATCGAAGAAGTTAAAAATAAAAAAATTCATACAACGATTTTTAATACGAACTACGTACATATAAATGGAATATCAAAATGAATTCTATGAAAAGTACGTTTACCGAGTAATATTCTTTGTAAAGCATTCAATAACGTGTTCAATATAAAACATTGATATTTTATTACGGCGATTATCATGGAATTAATTTCCAATTAAAATCTCTAATAAATGCAATCGCGTGTATTATCCAGTTCAAATACAAGATATTATACGTATATACCAACATACACTTCACATCGTTTAACTACATCACATTTCGGTGAATTATTACGGTGATTACCGTGAGATTATAATTTTCAATTAAAATCCCTGATAATGCAACCGCGTATTTACCCATTTCAAATACAAGATTGTGTACACAAAACATCGATATACGCATCGATTGATTCATCAACCCCTTCCCGAAACGAATTTTCAAAATAAATCCATCTTTCAGGCTTACAGTCATGAGCGTGGAATTGTGCGATATCCAGCGTGTGCAGAATATTTCGAAATTAAATTAAATGCTAATATAAATAACCGCGTATAATGTCGCGCCTATAAATCGTAGCCGGCCAGACGAATCCCATGAATAATGCGCGGGCGCGCGAGCGAGCGACTCATATTCGCGGGATTTCAACTTTGCCGAGCTTAGAAATTTAAAATTCAAATCGACCCCCCTGACACGCAATTTCCCTCTGCGCGACGAAAAAAAGCATCGAAAATCGCACGCATCGATCTATCCTCTCTCTCTCTCCTCCAGTAGTATAATCCGCGTTTATTCGTCACCGAAAAGCGATGAACCGGCAAGAAAAAGCGAAAAAAAAAACAACAAAAACCAGCAGGTGGCCCGGAAAAAATAAAATCGCCCAATAACCTTGTTTGTATCGCGCGCGATTCGCGCAAGTTCGCGTAAATTTTAACCGAGTACTACGCCCCGTTTGACACAGGGCTACTGCCTCTCTCTCGTTTTTAATCGGATTATCGGATATATCTTTTTAATTGAATTAGATCGGCCGCTCGCATTATGCGCTCTAATCCGGCCCCGACTTGGGAGTTTAGCGCCCGGCCACGTGTTGGATGATAAGCACTGACTTATTGGATTATCGGGGAGGCCACGGGCCACCACCGCGAGAGCGAGTTATCTCTGCAAAGCTTGCGGGAAAAATCCTGTGGTCTCGGGATTTTTGATGAAGAAAGTTCGGGCATAGACTCTCGGGCCGTCCTTCTGATTTTCATCATCTCATTTTCTGGATATTTACTCGCTACTCGGAATGGACTCTTCCATAGACATACATTTTTGTAATGAAAGTAAGTTAATGTTTACGAAGAAAAACCAGCGAATAATCCGTAAACTCGGATCGGTGTTAAACCATTGACCAACTCAAACATTCTCTATACGTAGTGCATCTATATATGCACGAGTGCAGTAGCTCGAGTGACCACTCGGTCGGATCGACAATACGACGAGACGAAGTCTCAAGCACCGTTGCGGCCGCAATGGGGGTAAACTATCGGGCCTCTCGCCTTCTGGAATTAGGATCGATCGGTATTAATTAGCCTAAACTGGACTGGCATGGACATCAGCAGCTCTCCTCCTCCTCTATCCCCCTCCCGCAAGCTTGTTCAACATCGTCTGCTGCTACGTCCAACTGTAGTCGCAGCTCCTCCTCCTCTCCAACCGACCCACAAAGCTAATTCTCATGCCGAACAGCCGTCACCCCGTATTTACTCCCAGCAAACTCATCGGCGTGTCTCGCTCGGATGAGAGAAGCGCCTGGCAGTAGGCGCCTGGCTACACATACACACACGGGTTGACCTATAGGTGTGTATACACGTAATCGCGAGACGACGACGTACACATACATAGCGTGCAATCTTGCACCCGGCAGATGTGTAGAGGCCGCTGTTATCTAGATGCGACCTCGTTGCTGTCTGTCGGCGCCTGATCCTCGGCGCGTAGCTACACGTATTAGAGGATGTTTCTTTTAGAGCCGCTGCTGCTGCTGCTGCTCGAGAGAGGCTATCCGCTGTATCTGAGATCGTGATCCGATGACACGATGCCGCCGCCGCGCGCGAGCTTCTACGGGGGGTTATACCGCACGCTTGCTGTCGTCGTTACATCAGCTACCGTGAGAGATTTCAGGATTTCGGGGCTGAACTAGATTGCTTTTTGGGGCAAAGCAATTTATAATAAATCTATAAATATAGCTGGATAAATATACACTCGTTCCAGGGTCTTGTCGTTACACTTGACACACAATACAGCAGGTGTTTTACAGCCAAGGTCCTATAATACTGATATAAAAACTGTGGCTCAATCAAGCCGCTCAGTACAACTAAACAATTTGATTTTACAATCGAGCATTATCAGCAGACACGTATAAACACAGCCGTCGCTCGCAGTTCTCACGAGCTGCCGCACGCTCCGAACCACCGAACCAGCAGCAACAGAGCAGTCTCTATGTATAAAGAGAGGAGCAAAAAGAAAAACATAAAAGAATCAACCTCGACAACGAAGAAAGCCTGGCCGCGACTTTTGAATGCCGATCAAAGGGAGAGAGAGAGAGAGAGGCGCGCCGGGCGAGTCGATAAGTCACGGGCCAACAAAGCCCGTCACGTTCCGGCTGAATAATCGCGAGCGCGTCAAGCAAAGCCGCATCTCAATGCCGCCACCGTGGCGCGCCACCTGTGCGCAGATACGTTATCTCCGAGTCCCTATCGCGACGAGAGAGAGGACGGGATATCTGGCTGGCAAACACAGACTGCTAGCTTTGCTCCGTGGATTTCCATGCTCTCAGGATATAAACGCTGCTGCTGCTGCTGCTACTAATAAAGCGCTTATTTCGACGAGGTGATGCTCATCGTGTTTGCGTCTTATGTGTATACACGCAGTTGCATTTCAATGGGTTGTTTGGAAAATTATTTTTTCTTACAGAAAACGAGAATGACTCGGAAGAAGATACATCTATTATCACTTCATCGATGAATTTTGCGCGTTTGACGAATCACTATCGTTGCACATCTTTCTATACGGTGACTCTCTCGCTGCAGGTATATTATCTGCCCGATGAACGCGCAATAACTCACGGTATCGAGATCATTATCGTATATAGGCATGAGAAGGTGCAATTAATTATCGTGATTTTTAGTTCCCACGACTGGGTTGAGCTCGATCTGTCAGATATACATTCGACATTAAAAAAAAAAAGAGAAGAAGCAATTCCATCAGTGATGAAAAACGCTGGAATTTTCCAACGTTATAAGCTTTCAAAAGCACAAGGCCTCCGTGCACTAAACCATATCCCACCAGGTGTCGTCGTCTCGAAAACGCGCACACAATATCGCGCAAGAGGACAGGCCAAAGGGCCAAGGTGAATCCTCTATATTCTCAGCCGAGCGCGGCGAGTCCATAACTCTTGATGCTCCTGCGCACACGCCCGAGCGAGGAACTCGCTCGGCTCGATAAAATTAATGGTAAAAGCTCGCATAAACAGCTCGTCGGCAATATCGAGCTGGGCGTAAATCCTCTCTCTCTCTCTCCCTCTCTCTCCTGCGATTTTAATTCGCGTTCGCGATAAGAGAAAAATAAATACTCGTGTGTGTGTGTTTCGTTGTGAGAATATAATAATATACGTTTGGCGGCGGCGACAGCAGCAGCTCGCTCGGTCTCTAAAAATGATAAAAGCCGAAGAACGACTCCAGGTGCGCCTAACCAGAAGGAATGCGCCGACGAGACGACGGAAGCTTTTAGCGCTCTCTGCAGTGCACCGGCTGCGTTGTATAACTTATATTGCGCGTACGTCGAGTCGCTGAAGCTCTAGATCTTCTCTGCTGTGTTAGCAACTTTTCTCGTTCTTTTCTCGCGAGCTTGCGCTATAGTAGCCACTTTTTTTCAGCGCGCTTCTTGGGCAGTCACGCCTTGCGTATTTTTTATGAGATTTGTTGTTATCAGCTAGATGCTTGAAATGATGTTTTATACGCGTCCGTGATTATAATCAAGCGTGAAACTTATTGAGGAATAAGTTTGTCTTTATGATTTGTTTGCTCTTGTGAGACCGTTAGCAAATGCAGCGGAGTGTGCAGTCTAATGAATCCGTCAAACAATGAGTGCTCGCGTTCGTTTGCCCACAGCGTTCGCATCAATAAACATTGGAAAAAATATTGATCAGCCACGAACAATGCAGCTATAGAAAATTATGTAAAAGAAGACGTAAAAAGATAATATACGTATCCCGGCAAAGCGGAAAAATCAACAACACAATACACACTCCAAACACTTTTTGCCCTATATAAAGCAACGATCGCTGTTATATGGGAGCATAATCTCACGACTCACCATCATCACGTCCCATTTTTTTTCTCCAGAGATATTAGTCGCGCGAGAAAAACGCACTCTACTCTCTCGCGTTTTTAAATGCAAGAATATGAATTATTCTCGCAGATTGCGTTTAATTTCATGGCTGACGTGAGCTGCGCCGGCTGTACGCCAGCTCATTTTCTTTATTAATCGAGGGAATATTTCAAATTCCAGGAAAGGCTTCTCTCTCTCTCTCTCTCTGTAACGTCGCGCAACGCCCTGTAGTAATTTTTGGTTGGCAACTCACAAGTGGCTTAATGGCACGGAATATATATCGCGGAAGCTTTTACGTCTCTCGCGAGACTTTATCACCAAAGTTCAAATAGTCGGTTTACTGTCTCGAACGGTATTTCTTAAATGAATGGGAATCGCAATGCTTCAGTTGCTGTAACGTTGCGCTCAAACTGTTTCTTTTATCTGAGGCGTAATTTTCTTGTCGCGCCGCGCGATATGCCGCGTTGGGCTGAGATGGCAGCAGCGGTGAAGCTTTTTTCTTCGCGCGCGCGCGCGCGCGCCTTCGGCAAGGTGCTCGCGATATAACCAAGTGCTACTTTAAATAGATCGAGTTGTTTGTTATTGTGTGAGACCCGCATTGAAAGAATTTTCTCTTTAAACTTTTTTATGAAAGTACTAGTAACAAAAGTTTATTTCCGTTAGTAAACTGCTGATGAAGAGCATAGCTTTTATTCTGATCGCATCTGAAACAGGAATTCCTAGCTTTAAAAAATGCGAGAAAAAAATTACTTGGCATTTATAGTCTGCAGACTTTAAAAATAAACATTTGATTATTAAATTACTTCGACCGAATAGATTTACAGCAAGCCTGAAATTTAAATAAAACGGATTATCCCCCTCCCCCCCGCTCGCATACCTAATTTTCAACCGCGGTCAATTGTCCCACGGCAATAAAACCATTCTCCCGGAGAAAAAGCCGCGAGAGGCCGGCGGTCGTCGAGTGCACTCTTGCAAATGCGTCGTCGGTGCAATCGTCATCCGGTCGTGCGCGAGTATAGAGCATGCGACAGCTGCTGGCCTGCACACCTTCTTGGCGACCATAACCTCTCGCTATACGCACACTAGCCGCGCCACAAGGGCCACTCCTAGACTTGATTGCCCGGTGCGAGCAGTGGCCTGCGCTTTACGAGAGCAGCTCTTTTGACGAGGCTTCCGCGCGCCAGCCCCAAGAGGCCTGTTACCGACGTGAGCTTGGCTGCAGAAAGAGTGGCTCGTTTGCGCGCGCGCGAGAGAGAGAGATGCTCCCCGCAGAGGTGCTACCGGCTTCTGGGCTCTCTTTTTTTTCTCTCTCTCTCATTTCCGGGTG
Source organism: Cecidostiba semifascia (assembly GCA_900474235.1). Classification (NCBI taxonomy): domain Eukaryota; kingdom Metazoa; phylum Arthropoda; class Insecta; order Hymenoptera; family Pteromalidae; genus Cecidostiba; species Cecidostiba semifascia. The sequence continues at coordinate 10,427 of UCQR01084075.1, read as the reverse complement.
CTTTGGTTATGGCGTTTATGGGGAGGAAAAGGCAAGTGAGTGAGAAATCGTGACGGCCGAGGCACGAAATCATTAAAATTTAGCTCTTATATATGAAGTACGCGTAAAAAATATAATGGGGAATGAGGGTGAATATGGGCAGAAGTAAGAGCTTGGCTATATTGAAAAGATAAAACAGTCAATCCTCATTTTTCTACGTCTTAGTCTCATGATACTTAAAAAATAAAAAAAACTTATTTATAATATACGTATACGCATTGTTTCTCATTATACTTATCCCGCATTATACAGAGGCCTTAACGCCGTTCCTGTATATATTATCAAAGCGCGAAAATCGTCGCCGGAACATGCGCGGCAGCTGTTTGTTTTGACAAAGACGCGTGCCACTTAAGCAACAGCGGCAGCTCTTTGTACTCCGTTCAACCAATAATAAATTAAGAACAATTAATTACGTCGGCAACGCAATGCGATTAATAATTCATTCCTCTCGCCTCATAATACGGCTACAGCACTTCGTCTCTTCCATCTCTCTCTCTCGCCTAGCTTCATTCTTCCTTTCACGCCCGGCTGCGGCTCGACGACGCGTCGTCCCCCGCGTATATACTGTCTGATGCCTTTACAGCATGCGGCTTTTCATCTTCCTGACGACGAAAATCTCACAAGTCTTGACTATAATATTGTGTATCAAGAATTTTGGCAAACATTCAGACAATTCTCTTTCTACACGCAAACTTTTGACACAGACACCTTGCTATATCCTATGTACATATATGGAAAAAATTGCACATCAACAAACATGAAATAAACGACGAGCGAGCAAAAAAATCACCTTATAGCGGGCGGCCCAGCTAAATCCGCGGGAAAAATCGTCAGACCAAGACGTGCGCAGCCGTAATTCGCCCTCTTTCGTTGCATCGCTCGACTCCGTATAAATCACGAGGCGACGGACGTCGGTCTTGGGGGAATTCGCGTTTCCTCGACTTTTACGAGTGAAGCTTATACGCCAGCTCTCGCGCGTTATTTTTTAATGCGAGCACGAAGCGCAGTCCCGAGGGAGGCTTTAGCTGTGGCGGCCGTTGAGGCGCTGCTTCTCCTACTACTGCTGCTATTGGACGGGATGATGTAGGGGGTGTGCTATGCAAGGGTGGATATTTTGAATCGAGACAGTTTTTCGGCCTATCTCGTAGTTGCGAACAATAGACCGTTCGCTATTTACACGAGAATATTCTGTAGTTTTAAAAATACAAAGGCAAACGTTGAGTAGAGCGCACAGTGTAACGGAGTAAAATGATGGAAAACAAAGTTAAACGCGAACAATATGTAGCACTCGGAATATGCATTTAATCCTCAGCTGCGCCCGTGTCGCCAGACAAACAGTGTACACAGAAAGGAGAAACATTTTTTAACACGTAAATAAAGGCTTGAATGTATCATCATCTTGAAACTTGAAACATCTCTTTGTTCAGCGCGCGTATATACATGTATAATTCCGTAAACCGGAGTATACGAGAGTGGGAGAAAGAGAGAGAGAGAGAGAGAGAGAGAGGGAACAAGGAAATTAGAATAAGTAATTCCGACGCAGAGTAAGCATCTCATTTTCTTGCTCGGAATTTACCTTCCCCGGGCTCTCGTCGTCGCTTTTTCACTTTCCTCTGCGCTCTCCTGTCATATACACGCTCTGAAAAGTAAAGTTGCCCACGCGCCCGCCTTGAAGACTTGATAAATAAGGGAATTTCGCCTCGCCTCTACTCTCTCTCTCTCACTCTCTCTCTACGCCACGCCGCGTTCAGTTTAACGCGCGCCCTACTGCAATGCATTCTGTACAACGAGTTAACCCCTCTGCTTTTACTATTATCATTTTCGCTGTGTTCTTCATTATGGAAATATAATGTGTATATATACGTTATACATATACGTTTAATTTGTGCATTTTCAGTGCCTAGCCTTTGTAAATTACATTCTCCTCGTTATTATCTCTGAGGTTTGTAAGATTCTCGTTTGCTGCTTTAGATATGTACAATACAATTACACGATTGAAATCTACTCTTCTGTGCGTATATAATAAAATTATACTATTTTATATTTAAAACTCGGGCAAGTCTGAAAAACACATCAAGCACGCACGTGTGTGTATACCGGAAGGGCAGACTCGAGTCGCTACTTGAAAATTTCTCAAGCAGGAGAAAAGCGACGCATGATTTATGAGACGGCTCGCGAGTCTCCGTTTCCTTTTCTTCGCGCGAAGCTGTGTGTGTATGTGTATGTGTATGCATAAGTATACGTGCGCGTATCGCCGTTCCACCTGACATCGTCTCGCGCTAGACTGTGCAGGTTTATATGCGCAACGCGTGATTTAGATTTAAGCAGGTACTCTATCGGCCGATTGAAAATTAAACGAAAAGCGTTCGAGAGGATCGTTAATCAAAAGTGCGTTGCTCAGGTGTGGGCAAGAATGTTCATTGATCGTATATACGATGCGGTGGGAGGCGACGTCATCGTTGCAGTAGCGATTTTTATTTACTATATGTATACTGATGTGCCAGCGTGTTGGGGAAAGCGGTGAAAATGCGTATGTATAACGGTTTAGTGGTGATAATTCATATTTCTTGTGTGCGTTATTGATTTACACGTATATTTCGTTATTGGTTATATACTTACCCGAAGGCTATAAGGAATATAGCGAGATATAGTATAATAGCTGATTGCTCACCTGAAACATACGAAAAAAAGATACATTGTATTACGTGTGTGGTGCAAAAAAAATTAAAAAATAGTTTTATGAACAAAAAAAAATCGAAAACTGCCAACGATTGCGGAAGTATAGTGCGGATGGATTTCTGATAAAAAAAAGAAATATTAATCTCGTGGGTATATTGTGAAAATAAAAAATTAATAATGTCTTACAAATCACGTCACGCTATGCCATAGCCACATATTCCCCGATAAATAATCTCCCAAAATTAAAACTAAAATCAATCGCGAACTTCCGATAATTGGCAGCGTGTTCCAGTCTCCGGCAATCACTTCCCATTTTTCATCCCGACAAAACCCACAGAGCCCTGCAGTCTCATCCCCGCGCTCTTCACACACATATCCGATACACGTCCTTAAAACAGCTTTCATTTAAATTTTCCTCGCGACTCTCGAGAGGGGAAAAAAGGGGGAATCGAGCCCTGATGTAGAGCCAATAGAGTCGTCGAAAATAGAGCAAACGGGGAAGAGCTGCACACGTATATTCGCGCATACGGATTGAAATATCGTATAGGATCGAGCAGTCGGAGTAGGATCATTGGCAATGGGAGAGAGAGAGAGAGAGAGAGAGGGAGTAGG
>UCQR01084037.1:15873-42098 GCA_900474235.1 Cecidostiba semifascia | reverse complement strand
ATATATATATGTACAATACGACGACGATATATAGATTCGCGCGCGCGAGCTTGATAAGGCAGCTCGCTGTATTTTTTTGTTTTCCGAAATATTCCATCGACACTCTGATGCGCGCGCGCGAGAATCGGCAATAGGTGAGATAAAGAGCGGTCTGCGCTCGATGAATTTCTGCTACTTATGCTTGCACAAGATTTCGTCATTGTTTTGGTGGGCTATGTATACTCTCTGTGTTGTTTATCTATATATATACTGATGATGGTTTATGTGTGATTGATATGGAAATGTATTGTGATATATGACTATGATGACACGTGTATACTTATGCTCCCCGAGAGGTGTTAATGGATTTTTATATGGTTGTTTCAGATTTTCTTGACCTTTTGGAAATCGAATTTTTCGCAAGATGCAGTAACGACTGTGTGCGCGTGTTGCTATATTATAGGAAAATTTTTTAAATAATACAGCGTTTACTTATCTAAGCTCGTTTCTCTAACTCTAATATTAAAAGTTGAGATTTTTCCAGAAATCATTATCTCTAAAAATCACGTGTACATACATTTTTACTGAATCATTCATGCCTAAACGCTTTATCCGTTGATATAAATTTTCCTATTTTATGTATCTTATATACTGCTGCGAATACGAATTGTATAATTATTGTAGGCTAATCAAACATTTGAACGTTGCCAATAACCCAAATTGAAAGCGAGTGTATACAAACCAATTTTTTTTACCCTCAGAATCTTATAAATGTGTGGAATAACAACTTTGTCGAGGCAAAAATACTTTTCAATACTTATGTGTTGTGTGTGCTGCTCGTGAGAGCTTTCTCCTTTTATTATTTTAGCGAAATACCGGAGGACTTTGACTCACGCGATATATGTGCATTTTTTTCGCATTCTTGTCGAAAATCTTCTAAAAAAAAGGCAATGATAATAATACCGAGTAAATCCGCACAAAACTCGCCTAACCACTTTATGTTAATCCCTATAAATAGGAACGCACACACCGGGTTTTCGCGAGTCACTGATCCATTAAGAGGGATATACACACGTGCTGGGAAATTAAAATTCTTGCAGCTGAAAAATGACGAATATTTTTGAAAAAAAAATACGATGAAGTAGCAATTCTTTGTTTTCAACATTTAGTCTAGCTTGTTGTATGGTGGTATCTCAAATTTGGATCACGTAGCGTTCTAGGTAACTGTAACGAAAAGTCGTCGGTATAAATCTCTACTGCTACTTTTCTTGAGTGTGCGCATCGTTATTTACAATTACCGTTTTCGGTGCACATGCTTCTGCGATGCATACGCATTAATTGCTTACGTAAATAAAAAAGTAAGATATACAAATATGACATCGCAATGTTTGTTGTAATGAGATAACTCAGGTAACGATTGCTGACAAGTCTTTTGTATAAAACGAGCCAAACTTAATCAATATTAATTATAAAATTAATCATAATTATTATAGATTATAGAAAACCGAGCATAATATTAAGAAACTCAAGGGCTTCTCGTTATGAACGAAATTGAACTGTTTTTGCGAAGTCAAAAATATTTAAGATCAGCTATTGCATCTCAGATTAAATTATCTGTCAAATCGCAAAATATGTTATTACAATTATTTATCCTGTCGCATCGGTGATACACGGCTGAAAATAGGAAATACGAGTTTAATTATATTAATCATTTATATTTATAAAAATTAAATCTACAAATGATCAATCACAGTAATTTCTAAATCTACACTAGCTCTCGGGGGGCCCTATTGAAAATTCATGAAGCAAATCTAACGGTATAATTACAACAGGCCTCCGATGCACTTACACACACAGTATAGAGCCTCGGGACAATGCACGTACGCGCATACAGAGACGATCCTCATCCGCGGAGTGCAATGAGGCAAGTATAGCTATATACATATACACACACACACACAGTATACTCGCTTGGCGCTGCGGCTTCGCGGTTACAACACTATACTCGGGGCCAGGCGCGCTCGTGAGGCCTCAAGGTGGGGACGCATATAAGGCCCACGAGGGGTCCCGTTCAGTAGTAGTCTCTAGTGATCGACACATTCATTCACAGCAGCCCCGGGGACTCCTGCATATACATAAATCAAGTACATACACACACGCACTGCAAAGGCAGAAGGTGCGGTGGCCATTGTTCGATATACCGATCTTATCTCTCCTTCTTATATTGGGCCTTATCGAGCTTTTTTAGGCCGCGAACATGAGGACTCAAGTGATGCTACTCTGCTGTCTACTCCTGCTTGGTGAGTCCATGTATATTCGTTATTGCTTTTCACTTTCTCGGGGAGAGCTGTTGATGCGGGAGCGCAGATCGCTGCCTTACCAGCGCTGCACACAATCTTTCTTTCTTTCTTTCTTTTTTTTTAAACTCTCGAAAAAATCTCTTTTTCAATCGAATTCTCATATTCAGATGTGCCCGCGGTGTGTGATTTAAATATTTTACCATTTCCCCTATATCTTGAAATCTCTTGTGAAAAAGCCGGCGCATTAACAAATCCATACATAAATCTTGATGAATCTACTATATGAAGAAAAAAAATCGTGATCCTCTCAGGCGACCGCAGCGCTTTCTAATATATTTCTGAAATTTTACGAAATCCCGAGATGAAAATCCAACCCAACATCCCAGCGCACGAACAGAAATGCGCGCCGACGACGACTGCCACCTTGAACTTTACATTCTATTATACACTGCGGCGGTGCTCTCTCGCATTCCAAATGAGGCATGTGTGTGTGTGTGTTCGCTAAAAAGGAAAACGATCTATCCTGTGTCGCTGCACTTGACTTTTCACGATAAAATGTATAAGGATACGAGCGCTGTGTGTGTGGTTGTCCTCTGGGATTGGGGAAAGCTTGAGAGTTTGAGAGCTATATAGAAGAGACAATTAGAATCGGCGAAAGTCTTTATATGGTGTATGTGTGATAACGCTTTCGTTTTTTTTTTCTGTGACTATTTTATGGCGGAAAATATTATTATTGAGAATTGATAATTATATATTCAAATCACGGGCGATTCCGTTATGTAATGTTGAGCAACGCGATATACATCTAATTATACGGGGATTATTATTTTGCAAACGTAAATTTGCATAAAAATTCAAAGTACGTCCTTGTCAAGTTCAAAAAACTCGCTCCTGTTCTCCTCGTTTTTTGATACACGCGCGCCTCGAAAAAGAGAGAAAAAAAAACAACAAAAGACACGTCTCTCCTCCTTCTCTCGAACCGACGAAAATAAGGAAAACGAGGCGCACACATATACGACAAGCCGAATGAAAGGGAGATTCGCGCACAAGTGTGCTTTCTCTCTTTTTCGCGAGGCCGAGCATCATTTCAGGGACGAACCTCGAGGTCGTTGTCTGCATATATACAGCAGCTGACACTGTACGTTACTGAGAGGAAGAGACGCGATAAGGGAGGCTACTTCTGGTCGGACAGCTTTTGCCCTTGATGGCATTGACCCATACTCTCTGATTATTATTATTATTATTGCTATTTTGCGAGATGAGAACCGGGGATTGTATTCTCGGCTTCAAGGATTCGAGACTTCGATAGGATATATATTGATTTCAAGGTGATCATTGTAAAGCGGGAGATTGTCGAGTGCATATAATGATAAGGCTGAGCTTGACATTTGTATAATCTAGTTTGATGATTAGCGTTTTATTGCTCTAGACGATGATGATAATGTTAATCCGAGATTAGATCGCAAATGCCATTGATCCGGACTTTAAGCTTGTACATTCTTATAGCAATGATCTAATTTAGGATCTCGAAATACCTATAATTAACGAACAACAGTTAAAATTTCTTCGTACAGCCGATGATATCTATTCAGGACGAGAAAAAACCGGTTTTCACAGACACATGCATCATTCGTTGAGAAACCTTTACTGTTATATCCTACATTTTTTTTCTCATAATCCAATAACACATATAAATTTTCATATAGTACATCCAATAACTAATTCTTTCTTTCTTTCTACATACAGGTGTCGCAACGGCACTGACGCGTAAGCAGGAAGCCGCCGAGATCAGCCGACGCAAAAACTCCCAACCTTTGTACAAGAAACAGCCAGCTCGAGTAACACCTGCAGCCACATCGGAAGATGACGCGACCGCCGAGTACGAAGAGGAGGAAACCGGCGAGTTTTCAGACCAGTGTCCCGAGCCCAACGGCTACTTCCCCGACGCCGAGCAGTGCGACAAGTACTACGATTGCAGGGATGGCAAGCTCACCGAGAAGCTTTGCCCCGACGGTCTGGTCTTCAACGACTTCAGCCCACAGCACGAGAAATGCGACCTGCCGTTCGGCCTCGACTGCAGCAAGAGACCCAAGCTCCGTAAGTCCAATTTATCAAAACCATGTGATTTTCAATATATTGTTACTTATGTCTGTATATTATAATGCACACAGAGACACCAAAACCAACCCCTCACTGTCCCCGCATGCATGGCTACTTCGCTCACGAGGACCCGACCAACTGCAACACCTTCTACTACTGCGTCGAGGGTAAATTCAATATGATCAAGTGCCCCGACGGTCTGGTCTTCTCTGAAAAAACCGGCATCTGCACCTGGCCCGACGAGGCCCACAAAACTGGCTGCGGTTCCCGGGAACTCTTCAACTTCACCTGTCCCAAAGTCGACGAGTCTGTCGCTGCTACTCATCCTCGTTATCCCGATGCCGAGGATTGCCAGTTCTTCTATGTCTGCATCAACGGAGAGACGCCCAGGAGGAGCGGCTGCAAACTCGGACAGGCCTTCGACGAGAGCACCGGCAAGTGCGACTGGGCCCGCAAGGTCCCCGAATGGTAAATTTTTGTGTTATAAAGTGTAGTTGTTGTTAGAAAACAAATTTAGTAATCGAATGTTTGAATTTCAGCAAGGACTGGTACAAGGGTGTCCTGACAGACGCCGAGCTTGACGCTCTGGAAAACCCACCGAAAGCCAAACCCAGCGGATCGTCCAGAAGGAAGGGACCGAAGCGAGGAGCTACTGAACCTGCAACTGAGCGAGAATAGATTGTATACTTTAGGAAGCAACGAGACAATACCTCCATCCTTTTCAATTTTAAAATAATATACTTTTTACTATACTGAAAAACTGTTTTTATACACGCGTCAACGGACGCGAATGTTTGATTGTGCCTTGAGTGTTATACATATTATATGAGACACGCAGAGAAGATAATGGTATACATAGGATATACAGAGACACAGCTCGAGAGATGACGACGATGATAATTGGAGGCGCAAAGACTGAAGTTTCTATATGTTTTTTTTTATATATATTATACGAGATATTAAATTGTTAAGAATTCTTTTTTGTACGATAAAAATAAAGATGTTCTTTTTTGCGAGAACGACAAACCAATCGAAATGTTTTAAGCTCATCATTTATGATCACATACTTTTTGATTTATCTCTACTGAAGAAATGCATCGCGACACAGGCTTAAATTTTATGTTTTTTAGAGCTTGAAAAAAAAAGAAAGAAATGCTAATTGACGTTTCGGCCGTAAATCTTTCACGGATCATCGAAAAAGAGAGCGAGAAAGTCTGGACTTGAAGAAAGGTCAAAGAAGAGAAAGAGAAAGAGTGAGAGGAGAAGATTATACGGAGAAAGGGGATATCAGTGAAAGTCCACCAAAAATCTCTTTGGCTGCTTTCTTGGCCCTATGGCAAGATCTAAAATTAGAAAATCGAAGTAAAAGTACGATGGATAAACGATGCTTTCGACATTCTTCTATATAGCTCCTAAGTGGCTAGCAACTTCATTTCGCGATGCAACATTCATTTCCATCCGTGCTGTCTTACGTAAATTGTTATATTGTATAATAAGTTATACATGTCAACGTTAATGTGTCGTATAGCCAAAAATACACTCCGAAGAAATTAATTTTCAAAGTTGATAATAAATCATATACCCAGATCTTCGTTTTTTTTCACACACGACTGAGAACGTTTTCTCTATATCCACTCTGCTGACCGAATACAAGCTTATATTGCAAAATATAGCAGATAAAATTAACTCTCGAATTATTAAAAGAGTAGCAGTAGTATATACCAGAAATACTTGTCAAACTACAAAATCTGGACGTATAACAAAAAAAAAAAAAAAAATAATAATGACAAATTGTCAGCACCAGCAAAGGCTATAACTATACCAAATGAACATTTCTATAACGATCTGCATACTATACTACCAAAAACCAACGGAATATATTATAACAAAGCCGATCAACGGTGCAGTCCTAGTGATCAAAAAGGAGTTCATCGCACCTTGCATCCAAATGCGAAAGCCCCCGAAAAAAGCCAAAGAAACAGTTGCTTTCAAAGAACAAAGCTTCTGGCATGCATACAAACCGCGACCAAAATTCATCCTATACCCACGTATACCATCAAAGAAGAATAAGAAGAAGAAGAATAAGAAAAAAAAGAAAAAAGAGTCTCTAATGTATACATATAAATATATAACTCTACTGGTCGAGCACACACACACACACACACACACACACACACGTATACATGTACCTAGTATACAGCCTCTCTCGAGGTTCGGCGGAGGCGAACGAGCGACAGGATTGGAGGCGCGCGTGTCTCCTAAGACCCAAGAAGCAGCGAAAGTGGGGAAATGCGCGCGGGGCCCGTCAGGTGGGGGATGACAAAGTATACCCCGTGGAGGACTGTCCTCGGCTGCAGTCTCGAACGCGAGGAGACGACTTTTCAGCGGCACGAGAGACGGACACGATTTTTCAAAGACTGATCTACTGTATAGTATCTCTCTTTCTCGGAAAGGATTTTCCCGTAAGTTCATTTGCTTTATACGCCTTAACGTATACATGCTGGATATATTCAATTTTAACCTTCTAACGTTTCCCTTCGTTTGTCTGCGACATTTATAGAAATATATAACATGGCCAAAGTGTTTGTTTCCTGCGTCTGCCTCCTGGCTGTGGTCGTGGCTACTCGTAAGTATAGTTACATTTTTTTATACGTTATAAAATAAAAAAAGACATTATTTTTGTTTTTTTTTAATTAAACGAAAAAACATCGAAAACGTTATTTTCATACACCGAGTCTACGCGTTTATACGACTTTCATTTCCACCGCAAATTCAAGCGCAGTATAATACTTATAAAACAAAAAAAAAACACTCGAAAGCGCGTCGATCGAATCGGTAAACCGCACGACTATACAGTGTATATTAAGTGCAAGTGTGCGTAGAGCACGTTGCGTAGGATCGAGCGACGGAGAAAGGAAATTTCGCCGGTAAATCAAGGCGTATATGTATGTATATATACGTCGCCTTCTAAATCGACCGCAAGTCAACGACCTTTTTCTTCCAATTTCTATATACACACGCGGATAGAGCGAGAGAGAGAGAGAGAGAGAGCCTTTGCGTAATGCACCTATATACACTATAGCGCGCGGCATCATTAGACTAATGCATATATGACTCGGTGGAGACCGTTAGGAGTTCCATTTTCAGCTATACGCTGCGGCTCTCGCGCGGCTAATTAATGGAGATAGTGAAATTTCCCCGAGAGCCTTTTTCTTCTTCTTGTTTTGTTGACTCTATATGAGAGATCGGTTGCGCGACGACGTTGAGTCCAGTGTGTATTTGTGGAAGAAAACTTTTTCATTCACTTTTGTCGAGCCTAGCAAACGTTGTAAAACGATGAACGAGAAGTCAAGGCCATGCAATTGAATTTTCTTTACACGACATCATAATAATAGTATAGCGAAAAATTCAAATTTTCCTCCTCACATATATGAGCGATAAAAATTTTCAGAACCAACATCAGCGACTATTCTAGTAGACACACACACACACACACACACACACACACACACACACACACACACACACGTTGCAGAAATTGACGTTATTGCGCTCGTTCGCTCGACTGTACTTTCTAAAGCGTAAATGTCAGAACTGCTTCTCTTTCTCTCGCGGCAGCGGCCCCACACTCGTATATATATACGTACCTATATAGTCGTCGGGTTACGTAAAATAATTTCGAGCCGCGCTCGCAAGCGCGCCCGCCGCAAAATCGAAAGCCAAACACGGGATATGAAAAATTCATGCCGACGAGTTTCGCGAAAATTACGCAACACACGTACGCGATATATGCGTGTAATTGAAGAAGGCGCGCACGATTGTCCTACCAGTGTGTATAAACAAACAACAGGTGTGACTATTTTGAAGCTTCGAAATTTAATTCTTGATCCTATAGGTGTAAATGTAGTTTGTGCAAAAGACACGCGCGTATATGTAGATTACGAGCCGACGACATATATCAGTAGATGCATACCAGGCTCTAGTCAGACAAGTCGCGCGGAATGTAACTACTGATTAGATTTAGCTCGGAATTCCATCTCGTGTATAACACGCAGATATATTATATCCTCTAACATTATTATTATTATTATTATTATTATTTTAGACGCCGCGTACAGCTGTCCAAAAGAAGATGGCCAATACGAGGACCCAAAGCAATGCGACAAGTTTTACGAGTGCATCGACGGTCTTCCCATTGAGAAGTACTGTCCGGACGGTCTGGTCTTCGACCCTCTCAACCGAAAAATCAACAAATGCGACCACGTATTCAACGTCGACTGCGGCGACAGGCTCGAGCTTCGTAAGTATAATATACCAAATATATTCTTGTGGTTCTGATGTGAGCATTGAGATTTATAAGAGGCAAACGTAAAATTTCAGAGCCACCCCAGCCAACGAAGAAGTGTCCTCGTAAAAACGGCTTCTTCGCTCATCCCGACCCAGCCGTCTGCAACATATTCTACAACTGCATCGACGGCGAAGCCATCGAGATCACCTGCACCACTGGACTTCACTTTGACGAATACAGCGGCACCTGCGTCTGGCCCGACAGCGCGGGACGTAAGGTAGAAACAAAGTTTTTCTTTTCACTCGAGCTTTGCTAAACTGCCAGTTATAACAATAGACAATGAGCTCGCTCTCGCAGTGTGTGTTAATTGTATATACGCTACTCGCATAGCACACAGAAACTGTACCTATACGGGGACAATGGAGTCTGTAATTTTAGGAAGTAGTTATACCGACCAAATGATATGTAATTTTCGAAAAGCCCTCTCATCGATTGTTTACAATAGCTGCACGCGCGACTCCTTTGTTCTCGTTTCTTTTTATTTCTCCTTCCGGGTGTGGGTGTACATATACCAAGCCTGCTGTTTGCTTAAAATTGAAGCTTAGTCTGCACAAGAAGGAAAAAGAAAAAAACTTAAAATAAAATTTATCCAAACAGGGCTGCGGAGTGGTAGGCAAAACACTGTCTGACGGTTTCGAGTGCCCGAAGGATACTGGTCTCGATAGCCGTGGACTCGCCGTTGATCATCCGAAATTCGCGCATCCGGAGGATTGCCAGAAGTTCTACGTATGCCTCAACGGTGTGACACCACGAGAACAGGGTTGCAGTGACGGTACCGTCTACAACGAGGTGCAGCAGAGGTGTGACGCACCCGAGAATGTACCCGGATGGTGCGTATATGATTATTATTATTTTTTTTTTTATAAAGCGAGTGAAAAATTAAAAGATTCTTTGAATAATTTCACGTTTTTGTATTGTGTGCTTTCAGCGAGGACTGGTACAAAGATGACGACAAGAAGCCATAAATCATAGCCGCGACATCGATTTGTCCCGCATCGGGACACCGTATACATATAAATATATCCTCCGCCTCATTTTACCTTCGTTTTATCGTCGATCCTGTAGATGTGTAAATGTTTTTTTGTAATTAATAAATATTTTAACTCTCGACCAAGGTCTCTCAATCTCTCTCTGTGTTTGTGTGCTTTCATTCACAAAAATATCATATAAACATGTTATTGGTATGTAGGTATAAAATAAGGCTTACACGTGATCCTTATTACATATGATTATCGTCAAGGACCCGCATACCGGTACTGCATCATTCTCTTCGACGCGTGTTGCTCTTCTTATCTCGACCAACTTTACCGATATCACAAAGTAGTATATAGACATAATACCGATCATTGATCGATAATTAATTATAATTTTAAAATCTACAAAAGATAAAATGACAAATGAAGACGCAGCGAAAGAAAGACGTAATCCAGCGGCAGGATCGAAGACACTTCCGACTCGCTTTCCTCGGGCATAGTGCCAAGGATACACGCGCATTTTATAACGAGAGGCCTTGGGGCAGTCGTTCATGCCGAACGTACCCGGACTTTCTCTCGAGATGATAAAACGTCGGCGCCGGCGCGCATTTCCTTTTTTTTCTCTCTTTCTTGCATTCGGCTACTTTTAATACACACCGGACTAGAGCATTGTATACATGTATAGAAGTATGTATGACATACACTCGCAGACTATCGATCGATCGATCTCGGTATGGGTAAAAGTGTCTTATATAGGAAATCGGTTCCGCTTTCGTCTCCTCGTCTCTCGGTCAATAACGGACCTTGGCTACTCGCTATAATAATATATAATACCGACGATGTCCCACTGCGTGGGTGAGACGATGTTAAACTACATGCAGTATTACTATGTATGTACATTGCGAGACGCCGATTTTTTTTTCACGACGACGGCGTTCGATCGATATGAATCGCCGGCGAGGATATGCACCATTCGAATGGGCTATAAATAGCCATTTTCACCGGTTGTTTACTGCCGTCGAAATGGCTCGAGCTGGACTCCGGTTGAGATTTTCGATCTGATTTTATCCGGTGAAACGAATACTAAGAGGGAAAACTTGATATCCCAAGCGAGAGATCGGTATGTACACGTATATACTGTATTAAGCTTTGCTCGCGCGGTGTGCTACAAGCTTATCTGATTGTTGCAAGCTATTTAGATTAATCGGCTACTGGGAGAGCAGAATTCGTGTTCTCGGTCGTAATTTATTGGGAAAAGCTGACTTTTCAAAGTTTGAGTTAATTATTTCAAATGCGAGAAGCTATAGTTGGAAGAAAGTTTTGATGGACTTTTTTTCTTTCAACCCCCATACAAGTGCCTGAAAAAAAAATTGAAATCACTCCTATATAATTGACAATAGACATTTACATTCTATCAATCGCGAAAGCTTGACTATGTGCAGGCGTGGCTGCTAAAATCCAGTGGGATATTATATATGCGGCTGGTTCTCCGAGGCATTGACAACAAAAGGTATGGCACACGAGCTTTTTATGACCAAGCAAAAATACATGGAATTTCAAGCATTCAGACAGGTTTTCGTCAGTCTATAGACGCTTTCTATTATGTGTGGGATAATTTATGGGTATATCTTGCGACAACTGATAAGAACACTATCGGTATATAGCTTTAACGTCTTGTCGATGTATTATTGGGTAAAGTATTTAGGTACAATTGGTACATTACTATTTTTGTCAGACGAGAAAGTTTATCTTGTAATGTTTACGGAAATTTCATCATAAAATTGTGAGGTCAATTATAAAGAAACACAGACACGTGACGAATTCCTTTTTTCTCCGTTCAAAGTGCTGAAAGAAAGCTCGCTTATATATTATATATTTTTAAGAGAGACGCATTGTGTATAAGTTACGAAAAATACTCGGAATAGTTCGAATCGCTCTACCTTGTGTGTCTGTACGTCGTATCGAATTTTGAGCTCTGTTACATAAGTGTGTGTGTGTGTGCGAATAAAACCAGTTTTTACACGGGGTAGCTATATTTAAACCTGAATTGATAATCCAGTTCAACTCTTGTGTGTACATATATCTCACAAATATTATCAAATATGTAAATATAAATACCCTTTTCCATCGCCACCCTACTACTGCTATACATCACACATCATGAAATCGTCTCGCATACACCGTATCTTCCGTTATACACACATCGTGCCACCATGCATATACTGCACCTGCACACCTAATAAAGTCAACGATTTATCATCGGCCCGCAATTGTCCCTCCGAAAAAAAAACTGAACGCCACACGTACATCAGAATCCCCCAAAAAAGGACATCAAGCAAGCAAGCATCAGCAATCTTACCTTCAAATAATAACCGCCGACAAAGACGAATATAATATAGACTTGCTGTCGACTGGCGAAGTCGATAGGTGAATTCGGTGAAAGAGGGGGGGCCTTTAGCTTTGTGAAATGCAGCGGGGAGCAAGAACTCCTGCTCGCAGCAAACGCAGTCGAGCGAAACCAGTCCAGTGACGACGACGACCAAGTGACTCTGAGTCTCTCTCTCTCTCTCTCTCTGTACACCTTCTTCTGCTGCTGCTGCTTCCTCCTTTATAATATACGGACGTGAGACATTGCCTTCCTGCTTCTTCATACATATATATTGTACGGAGACACAATGAGGCGCTTCGTTACGGGGCTTTTTGTCGCGCTGGCGGTGATCAGTGCGACTGTAGAGGGACAACAGCAGCAGCAACCAGCAGCAGCTTCGTCCTTCCGCTGTCCTGAACCCAAGGGTTACTTCCCTGATCCGGAACAGTGTGACTTGTATTACTCTTGTTTCGATGGACAGGCCGAGGAGAAACTCTGCAAGGATGGCCTGGTCTTCAGGGATGACAATCCGAAGAAGGAATTCTGCGATATTCCTGCTAACGTCGAGTGCGGAGATAGGACTCTTCTACGTAAGTCGAAAATTTTATTTTAATTTTTTTTTTTTTATTTTTGGAAAATTGTAAGGTGTATGTGTGAGATTACGCGAAACCTGTGATGTGTATATGCAGAGGTGCTTCCTGATGGGTTACATCAGGTATTACGATCTCGAGACGGTATGGATGCATTTTACACACACACGTACGTGTGCAGCGGGTAATATACCGGTTTTTCAATGATTCTCGCCTCGCGTTGCGTCACTTTTCACTTCAATTACCGGGACTACTACTATATGTCGTCTCTCGTGTCTAAGTTAATATGCAATTTTTGGGAAATTGCGAGTATCTATACGGTCGAGACGAAACTTGGGAAATATCTCGCATGTATATATTCTAATATTTATTTATACGCTCTCGTGTGTGGCACTAAATCAGGCTTATATTAATTTCTAATTTATAGGAGAAAGTCGCGCAGGCGTATATACGGTTATATTAACTTTCTCGATAAATATTAACAACAACAACATATTTTCCATACACACGCGTACGTAATCGAATAAACAAACAGCTTTCGAATCGCGATCATTGTTGTTCCCGGAAAATTTCGCAGCACGATTTCCACTCGACGTCTCTCTCGTTTCCCCAACAGCATAGCAACTCCTAATTAATCGCTCGGATTTTTCGCGCCTATTCTAGAAAAATTTCAAAATAAGTGAAAAGCCCGTCGCGAATTCAAGAGTCAATAACCATATCACGCGCTGCAAGAATGACTTTGCCGTGCATATCGGCTATATAACCTGCCGGGCAAGCGCTTAATTCTATATTCACGCATCGAACTCGCCCAACTTTCCCCAATTCTCCGATAATATATTTACCGCGCAGAGAGCAGCAGCAGTCGGCGCGCGGCTATAAGTAATACACTATATACCGCAGAAAAGTCAGCGCGCGATCCAAGAGGCAAAAACCGGTCTCTTCAAGGCTCTTCTTGAAAAATCGTTATTATTTTTAAAGGCTCTCGATCCTTTATCCTTGCGTTCTTTTTTTCTTCACCGTCTCGCGTTCCTTTCCCGAAATAGATCGCCGTACACGATATAATTATTATATGCTGTCCTGCAAAGTCTCACTTTCAATTTCTGCAATATTCTGATGGATTTTTCAGAGGAGCCGCAGCCGACCAAGGACTGTCCACGTGCCAACGGCTACTTCAAACACGAGGATCCCCTGAATTGCGACAAGTTCGTCAACTGCATCGACGGAGTTGCTTCGGTACATATATAGTAATTTATTTATTCGTAATTAAGCACAATCAAATTCGTAATACTAAATTTTTTGGAAACTGTACATCAGGTGATGCCCTGCCCACCGGGTCTTGTCTACGAGGAGAAGAAATCCTCGTGCGTGTGGGCGGCCGACGCGACGAGGACGTGTTCGGATACGAATCGCGATACCCTCGACGACGGATTCAGCTGTCCCGTCGGTGACGTGATCGGACCTCAGGGTCGTGTCCTTCCACATCCGACCTATCCGCATCCCGAGGACTGCGCCAAGTTCTACATCTGCCGGAACGGTATGGTACCGCAAAAGGGACAGTGCGAGGAGGGCTTGGTTTACAACGAGGA
This sequence comes from Cecidostiba semifascia, assembly GCA_900474235.1. Lineage (NCBI taxonomy): Eukaryota > Metazoa > Arthropoda > Insecta > Hymenoptera > Pteromalidae > Cecidostiba > Cecidostiba semifascia. The sequence goes on along the minus strand of UCQR01084037.1, from coordinate 27,853 downwards.
CTCGTTCAGGTGTACCGAAGCCGACCTCGTACCCGGATGGTAATTATTTTGCGTTTCTTAATTTTTTATTATATTTTTTTTTTTTCATGGGTTCGAGCGTGTGTCATGCGGATCGCTGACACACGGGGGGACTGGTTTTTAAAAGGAGGAGAAGGATATTGTGAGTCAGAAACACGTTGCGCGCGCTGTGAGATAGACTTGAAAATTTTCAATTCATTTTATGCTCAGTTTGTATTTTAATGTGTACGCGCGGTGTACTAAAAGTACATTTACGTAATGTCATAATTCGCACGACTGCAAATAACAAATTAGTGTTATACCGGTTATATTCTTTTTCTCGTATTATATACGACTCCGCGGAGTAGGTATTAGGCTATTATAACGTTATAAGGAATTATTATTCAATGCCCGCAGCTTCATTTATCCTCTATTATAAAACGTCGATCTAGTCATTAAACACTCGTTTTGATTATGCCGTCGAAGAAATCCAATTTATTATAATGATGATGTCTCGCTCTGCATAATCATCTTTAGTAACTGTCAACTTTCTTTTCTTCGATATACACGAATTCAAATGTATTATATGATTTTGTACGGCCTTTCTTTTCTAAAAAAGAAATACTTATCTCCTTTCATCTCTTCTGATTGATCGATCAAAAACGATTTTGTTCCCTACATCAAAACGTCTGCGTATATATAAAATACTTCTAAACTATTAATTTCACGTTCGCGAAAGCAGAGAAAAATCTCTCGTATAATAACCGCGACACATTCGTTATTTCTCGTATATTATCCACTCGAGCGAAAAGCCACATTCAATCGCGACCACATTTACAAGCTGAACAAAACTTTCAATTAACCGAACAGCTGTATATACCTACGTACTCGTATACCTATAAATCTATATGCGCCCAGTCAGACGCGATGAAGTCATTAAACGCTCATTAAACTCTGGCTGTGTGTGTGTATGTATATAGACGCCACGCTAATGATTTTCACTCAACATCTACACGCGTACAATACAAGAGAAACGTTATATTATACATGTGGCGCCTTTGCTCCAGATTTCTCAACGGAAAATGTTTGATTTTCACGTTACGATATTTTCACTTATACTTGATCGGACTTTTTCTCACTTTTTCTGTTCCAGCGAGGACTACTACAAAGGCAAGAAGAACTGAAAGAGATGATATATTGCGGAGCGAACGAAGTATTTTCGCATATATACAATGATATAAGTATAGAGGAGACGATGACGTGATATGTGCCAGCCGCACAGATGATGCGTTGACTTGCATGGCGCGCGAAAACGAGCCGACTATTAATTTTACTCTTATCCGTAATATACTATTTTTATTATTATTTTTATCATTACATATACTACTATATACTGAGTCGTGAACATCGATGAGATTATGAAGCTATACAATATACCCATTAAAATCGACCGCAGATGATCATTGACCTATTGCCAGACTTTTTATTAAAATGTATAACTGATGATGTATATTTAAAAGTGTAATTTATTGTCTTATAACAATTTTATTATATATATGTAATATGTAATACACCGAAATCATGCAGACTGTTCGTATTTAACTGAATTTAGAATAAATAAATTTTCTATAGTATTTGTCAAATAATCGCAGTGCGTTTGATTGATTTTGTTCGTCATAATATACATGTATAAATTTCTGTATATCTATTTAACGTAAGGGAAAAGAACCATTCTTATACAGTAGTGAGCTACCTTATCTTCACGAAAAAGCAACGATGTCGTCGTAAACAATCAAAAGTTTGATATAAAACATTATATGCGTCGTTTTCGCAAGCTATATCATTGTGTGCTATAACTGCGGAGATAAATAGTCTGGAATGCAAAATAACCGATACATACATCCGTGTACACATATGCACTAGCGGTGAAAGCTACGTCACGTGTACACATACCGTATGCCAATAATAAGGTAGTTATAGGTAATTCGTAAACACTCTTCCTTTTGGGTTATAATCAAATGACAATTTTTTTTGTTCACCGACGATTGAGTCTCGCAAGTATAATAAGTCCCGAACTATATTTTATAACCCGATTTTGATATCGTTTTCCGATGACGACGAAGCACTGACGCTTGACGACCACACTTGTTCCATCGTTAAATGACATCGGATTATTAAAGATTTATGCAGAGTTTTGATTGCACGTCATGAACGATTACAAATACATGACGCTTTATCTATTATATCAATGAAAACACAATAACATCACACCTCATCAGTATCTTCACAAAAATAAGCTACTCTCGTGCGCGAGATCAAAGCTATAGATCCTCTCAATTGTTATCACCCATTGTTCAAGCCTCGCCAAGCAGAAAATCAAATCCCACTATCCAAAACATCAAATTCTCACTTCTCATCTATACAACGAGTACCAGAGCCTCTCCAGAACGAAAACCAGTGAACACACAGCTGAGAAAACTCCCGAACAATGCAGCACACAATCAGCATCGTGCTCGCGATATAAAACGAGCATAAGATATATAGCTGTATAACCGCAAAGTATAAGTAAGAGAGCCAGAAAATATATATAAGAAAAGGTGAGAAGGTGGGGCCGCGCGATCGGTCAGTCATTCAGTCAGTCAGTCGAGTCCAGGTGAAGGGGATATATAGCTACATATACAGGCTCTCTCGAGGCCGGAGAGGAGAGGAGAGAAGCCGATCGCAGCGTCGCGGCCACGAAATTCAGTAGTAGTCGTTGTTACTGTGGCCGCAAAGCGCAGAGCCCGGAACCAACCATGAGCCGTCCCCGGATAGAAGCCCTTGCTATCGTTGCCCTCGCCCTTATCGCTACAGGTAAGCTTTTTTTTTCACTCTATCTCTCTCACTATTGCTACACATGATTTTAATTTTCATTTCGTTAATAAATCCGTTGTTCTATCGCTGCATGTATACACTTGTATACAGAATACACACTCAACAAAGGGTTTTGTTTCGTGGAGTAGAAAAATTCAGGCCGGTATATACCTGAGTGAAAGTAAGCGCCTGTTCTATATCCATTGTTCTTTCATCGCGGCTTATGCACTATTTTTGCGTGTATATTATTATATCGATATAAAAGAATCGTTTCGCGCGCGCGCGCGCGAGAAAATCGGCAAAGACTCGTTTTGAGAAAAAAATCGCGCTACATTGATGCAGTGTCGAGTATATGTATTAGTTGTATACCGACTGCTTTCACTGCCATATGGTCGTATATATACAGGCTTTGCAGGTATACGTGTATATAGAAGACACTGACATAACGCATCGTCGACACGTTTTATAATTCAAGCTCTTCTTCATCATCATCACACGCCGAGACGCCTAATAAACGCATCGGTATAAAATTCGCGTCTATATAATAGCCGTACTAAAATATAAAAATCCGCAATATAATATAATTACATACAAGTGAGTGCGTGTAATATAATGACAAGTCTTAAAAATTTCCTTTCGCACAAAAAACTCTCGCAAAAAAAAAAGGAACGCCTCGCAATAACCAGCGTACTTAATATACTTTTACGACGAAATAATTATACACGGCGTGTAAGCGGCTGTTGCTGCTGCTATAAGAGAAACTTTTACGTCTCTCTTTCTCTCTCGATATTATTATACACGTGTATATTATAAGTCACACGACGACGGCGGAGAGATATCAATGCACGCGCCGTCGTGTGTTCGAAATGAAAAACGAGAAGTAGCTCTCGTAAAAGAGAAAGGCCGACGGGAGAAAAAAAAATCTTCAGCTCTCTGTATGGATCATCCATAATTCATGCACCGGTTACGCGCGCATCGGACGTGCGATGGCATAACTCTCTTCGATCGTGTGCGCATATACCATATGATATACGAACTTGAGAGGACACCGACGCGATTAGCATTCGCGGCTGGTTTTATTATATGATATGGAGAGACGCACATATACGAGCGAAGCATTTGTTATTTATAATACGAAGTGCATTGGAGATGCACAGGGAGTAGTCTTGAGAACTTCCCTTCGCGTCTTATACAGTGATAACGGCTGGAATAATACGTGAGGCCGTTATCGATTATCCTATACCGATTGACATTCTTGATAAGCCAGGAAACGCGCGATTGTTTTATTAACGATTCATTCGTACATAAATCAAACTGACTCATGATGTATGTACACACTCATTTACAATTTCCTCGTCGAGAGCAGCCGAGGCGGCGTCATTGTTCGGCGGAGATGTACCGACCTGTCCCGAGCCCTGGGGTGTCCAGGCTTACGCCCACCCGGAGGACTGCAACTCGTTCTTCCTCTGCACCAACGGAACCCTCAGTCTCGAGCACTGCGAGAATGGCCTGCTCTTCGATGGTAAAGGTGCGGTACACAATCACTGCAACTACAACTGGGCTGTTCACTGCGGCAACCGGAAGGCTGACAGTGAGTACTCATGCGAATATGTGATAATATATTCGATCTTTAAAGAAAAAAGCGCAAAAATTAAGGACGAACGTTAAATTTCAGTAACTCCATTGAGCTCGCCCGGTTGCGAGTATCAGTTCGGTATCTACGCCGATAGCGACGCCTGCAGCACGACGTACACCAAGTGCGTTTACGGAGAGCCTCACCAAGCTCACTGCGACGCCGGTCTCGCCTACGATGACAAGAGCCACACCTGTGTCTGGCCTGACCAGCTGATACCTTACTGCAACCCTGAGGCTGTCGTTGGTTTCAAGTGTCCGGCTAAGCCGCCTACTGGTGCTGCTGCCAGATTCTGGCCGTTCCCCAGGTACGCATTCACGTCGTATACAATATAATATACGTTTATGTGAAAAGTCCTTGAAAATTTATATGAAATATACATCGTAAATTATAGGTTCCCGGTACCCGGCGACTGCGGACGTCTCATCACCTGTGTCGAGGGTCACCCTCGCCTCATCACCTGCGGCGAGGACAAGCTTTTCGATTCCGAGACTCTTAGCTGCCTCGACAAGGACGAGCTTCCTCATTGGTGAGAATTAATTTTTTTTATGTTGTTCTTTTATCGATGGTCCTGAAATCGATTACGTATTAGCCGGAGAAAGTTGAGCGATGTTCATTTTTTCTTCGTCTTTGCAGCGCATAATTCAACGGGATGACCATCATCAGAAGGTGTCTTGAGTATAAGAGAGAAGATATGTGATGGGGAGGATGAGGCGAAGTCGTTTGTTTGTTTTATTCTGTTTTTTTTTTGAGCTTTGGTACCTGTGGTGAAGTATATTCGAGAATAATAATAATATGATAATCAAAATGTTGACGATAACTCTTGTAATTGTTCCGTGTAGGTGATGTTTTGTTGATCTTGTGTGTATATATAAAACAGTTGGATTGTATAATTATGTATAACGAGTAAAAAAAAATCGCAATTGTAATAAAGAGGAAAGAAGAATATACGTGACTCGTACTTCGTGTCGTTTTTTTTTATGTAAAAAAATACATTATTTCACTTTATTTTCAAAAAAAAAAAAAATTCTACGCCACAATATAACATACAATATTTTTTGTCGTCCTTTTAATCATCATGTGTGTGTGTGTTTTCTTCATCGTTACAAAGTACAATAAGATATATAGGATAAGAAGAAGAAGAGGAGGAAGGAAGAAAAAAAGTAATAGAATAAAGAATAGTATTTACATTTCGACATAGACGAACTTTACAGTAGTACAAGGACATTTTAGAACGACTTTTGGTCTCAATATAACTCAATTGTACACCAAAAGAGATACACAGGGGTATATAATTATATACGTAAAATGTAAGAATCCTCATATCTCGGGGGGGTTTTTTACGATAAAATCTAATAATACAAATAATAATAATAATAGTAGTAATAATAATAATAATAATAATAGTAATAACGAAACATTGCAATAAGAGCAAGTGTATCGCGCTCGCGCGGTTTAAAAATCGCAAAGTCGATGGCTCGTGTTCGCGTCAATCGTCATAATTATCAGCTCCGATATACTTGTGTGTGTATAATATCAGATCGTAAGCGTCGCACGTCCGCGAAAAAGGAGAGCATATACACGTATTACATATAGGTATAGAAAAATATAGCGGAAAGTATGAGGGTTCAGGAAACGCGAATAAGAAAAAGAGAAATAAAAAAGAAGAAATGACAGAATCGTGCGTTTGAATATATCCTCCGCGAATTCCGTCAGTGTTGCGCAATCCGGGGTATAAATATATAAAGTTCCGATCTACAAGCGCACACGATATACATGACGTAAAGCGTGTATATACTATATACGCGAGTGTACGCACAAGAAGTGGTATAGTCGAACTTTAGAAAAAGAAAGTGCAGCGCGTGTGTTATATTCGCCTAATTCGGTCGGGACGACTTTTCGACCGCGGAGGATTTTCATTAGGAGATGAGATTCTTCTCACGTTACGCGTTATGTTTTTTTTTTCTTTACGTAACGCGTCGTTATATTTTTTACGTCACGAATCAAGTCTCGAAAATTCATTTTAACTTTTTTTTTTACGTAATTCCGTTGGATAGAGTATATATTTTCGGGTGGTCAGTGAAGAAAAGAAGTAGAAGTAATCGGTGCGCGTCCGTGCGTGTGTGATGTCGAAATATAATAATACGATCTCCATAGTATAGTCACATCAGCCCACAGCACTCGTCGTCGAAAAAAAAAAAAAAATAATTCAGAGTTTGAAAAAAAAAAAGTTTAATTCCTGGATCGTCCCTGACCCCTGACAGGTATAGGTATGGCTCCATGAGGCAGAGGTGCTACACCAGGTGGCAGATTCTCCTCCTCGGGTTCCTGCTCATTACGATTATCGGGCAGATCGCCGTCGAGGCTTGCCGGAGTCGTCGGTACATCACAATCCTCGGTTGGTGGTACGACACAGCGCAGAGAACGACGATCGAAGACAAGCATAGCCGGACAACGCTGCAGACGAGGGTAGCCACCCTGGCACTGCCAGTAGCGATTGCACGACTTGCCCAGTGGCACGTTGCCGTTGGCGTCGTCGTTGCAGAGAGCTGGGAAAAAATTAATTTTCATATACATTAATTGTATAACGTTTATATTATATCAAAACTGATAAAATTTTTCGAGAGAAAAATCTTACGATGTTTCTGGCATCCCTCGACGTTCTCAGGCCAGTCGCATGATCTGGCTCTCTCGTTGTAGAGCAAGCCACCGATGCAGAGCTGCTCGGTAGCGGTACCGTTCCAGCAGGTCCAGTACCTCGTGCAACTGGTCTCGTGTCCAAAGATACCGTAAAGCCAATCACAATGTTCAGCTGATATGGGAGGATTAGCCTGACGTTTACCGTCGCAGTAATTGGCGCGCCACGGGTAGTCGCATCCCTCGGTCACACCGCGATGTTTACCGGCGAAGACCAGACCGTTCGGGCAGTCGAAGAGCTCGGGACGTCCGTTTACGCATTCCCAGTAACGGTCGCAATACTCGTAGTCGCCCACAACGCGGGCCTTCGTCTGACAGGGATCTTCCTGCTGACCTTTCTGCGCCAGTGAGCCTGAAAATCGTTATTGGGAAAGGTGATAATTATTTATTCTGCGCGGAAAATGTATAACTGCAGGCTTTTTAATAAATTTTATAAGTATATAGGAGAGCGAGAGTCGGAGAACGATCGATTTAGCAGCTTTCCCTTTCTCCGATGAATATATAAATACACGCGGTGTTTAGACGCTGGAATAAAAGCAAATCCTGAGAGGTTTCTAACCGATATGTTTTCCGCGAGCGCAGTATAACACACACGAGCGATGCCGATAAGCGGAGCGCGATTTTTCCAGCGAGTAGTTCAATACCGAGTTCGATCAGACAAGCACACGCCGCGTCGGGACAACTTTTGCTAGTGTATACGTGTGTGTTCTCTTGGCTTTATTGAATGCTAATTTATAATAGGCTTCAGGCTACTCGCGTTTATATATTCTTGTGGGAAACTATAAAGTGTTGCTAAAGAAATATTCCAATTTCGAAAGAGAGATCTCCGAAAATTCGTTCTAAAGGGATCTCGTGTGTCAAGTTTAAAAATAATAACCGTTTATATACTGCAGTCGCTGTATACTTACTCTCGCAAAGTTATAATAATTCGGTCTGGCCGCAGAGGAAAAGAGCCGCGAGACTGCACCACCGGCATTACGAAAGTCCTCGGTATCCCGGTATACTTAGCATCAAAAGAGAGAAACTCGTTTTCCCGGCGGCAATCATACAGAGCGCAGTAGTAGTAGTCTCGTTCTCAAAGAGATAGATACATATCCTATAGGCCTCTCTGTACAAGACACTCTATATGCCGACATGACTCTCTCTCTCTCTCTCTCGCGGATTTTTTATAATAGCTTACGACACTTCCGCGCTGCAATTTTCGTTTATTCGCCTCGTACTTGCTATAGAGCGTGTGTGTGTGTGTATTATGGAGAAGTTTGCGAAGAAAAAGAGTATGAAATTGTTATAATTTTCCTAAATTGGTATATGGTACAAGTATATACACCATCTTGGACAAACGCAGCTTCCTTACAAACGGTCCAGTTGTACCGCACAGAAGTAATTAAACTAATTAAATCAGCGATGCAGCCCGACCATTCAGTACATATAGCTATAGCTGTCTATACCCTCCCTAAAGATCGTAAACCAGAATAAACCAGTAGTGTGCCTCTCGCGAACATTCGCTCTCTCTCTCTCTCGTCCATCGGATTTACTCTCCATCAGAGAAAGAGTGTCTTACGGAGGTGGGAGAGGGGGACAAGAGGTAAATAGCCCCAAGCAGCTTGCATATATATACATCGGCGGAGAGCGTGAGCGCATTATAAGGTGGGAAGTGTCGCGGAGCAGCGCTCCCAAGAGTGAAAGTGCGCGCGCTCTCTTATATAGTATACATGTATATAGCCTATAAGTAGCCTTGACTTGCAACCTTCATCCCGCGCACGAGCGGATCTCTCCCCCGCTGTGTGCGCTGCACGTTGATGTTGTTGTTATATTCGATGATGATCGCGGAAAAAGAATCGGCCCAGTGAAATCACGATGCAGTTTTTCACTCTCGATGCTTATACATATGTATTACTACCGCGTGCTCTACAGCTGCTGTGTATATACGTTGCTCTTATTGAAAAATCTTGGTGGAGTTCTCGTCAAGAATAATTGTTCATATCCTTTTTATATGGCAATTTTAATGAATTTTGTATAGATATTAATGTTTATAAAAATAAAATGTATTTATTTGACAAGTTTTAACCTGAGATCTCAGATCTATAAGATAATCTATATACAGTGAAATTTTTATTCCAAAAGCTTTTCATTGCCTTAGCGCCAAGATAATACTCGCCACTAATTTATTATGATTTATTAATAGAATAGAGAATTACGATCAACAAGACTAATGAACATTATCCTTGACATATCGGGCAGTTATAGCATGAGCGGCTCAAGCATCAGGAAGCCCAACAAGGCTGTTTTGGCACAGGTGTGGCACATCACTCCTATATATACACTCTGCGCGCAGATTGTGATGCGGAAAATGGAAAAGTGTCTATGCGCCACCTGTCGTCGCTAGCCAGAGATACGAAGAGTTTAAGCAGTGGGAGAGAGGCCAGTACAAAACTACTTTTTTTTACGGCTACACATATATTTTTTTCTGATATTTCTTCTGGAATACACATATATCTATAGGATAGAAAGTGAAAAATTATTTCTGCGTATGTATACTTTAAAAGCTGCTGAAACGACGAGGCGATAGACACGCTGCAGGTTGTGTAAAATATGTTTCATTGATATTCCTCTGAATTCATTAGGAAGATTGAGGAAAGTTTCTTCTATTGTTTCTATATAATGTGCATGCGTTATTATGTCACGGCGGCATTAAGAATGCGGCTAATAATATATAATGAAGCAATAACGAAATCGAATCGAAAGCGCAATCGTGACACATAGAAGTGTTTTCTATAACGAGAAGCCTCACATGTAGTGGTATATAGGATTTTTTTCACGCCTTACTTGGCAAACTCCAGTAAAAGTCGATATATACTAACGACGACAAAGCTGCAGTCTATCTGAAAACTTGAAATATCGGTTCGCGCCGCGCTTACGTGTATATATATATAGTTATAGTTGATCGCCCCTTGGAAATTGTGTCAGTCGTTAATTATTTTCGACTGAAATATTCTCGAAAAGGACACGCTTTTATGTATATACTATTACGACTTACTGTAACCGCATCTTGTAAACAGCCAAACAAAGGTGACTCCCGTCGGTATTATCTCGTATGCAGAGCCGATCGTTCGATTTCCGGAAACAAAATAGCTATGCGGCTGTACATATATATGCATCGGCAACAAATGTGTTGCCAGCGCGCGATTCGAATTATAAACGAACACACACATGTCGATGCAATATGTGTGTGTGTGTGTGTGTGTGTGTGTGTCTCTGTATAAGTATATATTCCTTCCTGTACACTACATAAAGACACATTTGGAAAGGGACGTGGAAAGCATATAGGCGCGGCTTTCCTCTCGCGAGAACGTTAGACTGTGCAGCAGTGCACAGCTGCGCAGATATATATTTATTCTGACTCTCTCCGACTGAGTATAGTGTATACATTATACAAACTGAGGCTCAAAACTTTTCAACCTGATTGAATTATTGAGATGAAAAAAACTTTTTATAATAATATTTTTTTTTATCACTCCACAATCATAAACATTTTTTGTAATATATATATATATATACAAGTATATAACTGAACCCTTCGTGAAAAATATTAAATATTGCAAAATCTTCAAATCGCCGTTTGCTCGGTATACATATATACACAGTTTCTCATGACTCTCCCGCGTCACTCCCCCATTGACTTCTACATCGCGCGCGCGCGCGCGGACGGGAAGGATATTAACTTTTCATGAAGCAATAAGCTGTATATATACGAACGTTGCGCGCCGCTTACGTAAGCCGATTATTTCGCAATTTTTGCGAGCAAGCGCTACACAGCTTCGGGCGATTCTTATATTTATTGTCTGTCTCACGCCGTGGCTTGGCGACAACAACAACAACAACAACATCCACGAGAAAGTGGAGTCGTTTCCGCTCGCGATTATGCGATGATGGTTCGATAATAATGTATAGTTGTAAGGATGACATCTGTAATTTCATCTTTAAAAAAAATCGACCTATTATAATATATGCATACACGATTACGCAATAAACCGATATATATTACAGTTATAAGATCGTTGTTGTATAAAAAAAAAATCCAAGTTCCTAATCCCTTAACAGTCGATCGCGTTATCTAACGCGAGAGGATCGAGTGGAAAATCCGGATGGATAATATATAAAGCCGGCAGATTCAAGAGAGCTGCGCAGGAAGCCGCACTATATGCGTGCGGTGTAAGCCGATTACGAAGCGGATACGTAAGTATATGTATATTCCTTGTAAGGTGTGTGTCGGTATGTGCTCTCGTATACCGTTACGCAGCTGCTTCTGTCTTTCAATTTATAATACACGTCTTCGTCGAGCTGATGCCGATGATGATCGATTTTAAGTAGATCATGTCCGGGACTGTCAAGACATTGTTGCAATAGAGACACGAGAAAGAAATATCTCATCTGAGCGAGGCTCTCGTTGTGTAAAATATAAAAGAGTGTATTAAATATAGAAGAAGAAGAAAAAAAAAGAAGAAAAGGAAGAGTGAAGCAACGCAGAAATCATAATCCAACTTTTATACTCTGCCTTCCCGCAAGCGTAGTTATAATTTCGCAACGCGCGTATATACTATCCCCATCATCAGCTACTCGAACGACAAAAAAATCGTCAGCTCTCTTTCTCCTTTATATATATATACACTTCAAAAACTAGACCATAAGCATTACGTCTCGGACACGATATCGCGCATCGACCGCAGTTTCCCATCGTCAAACCTCGCGCAATACTCTCCTAAGCAAGGCCGCACGAGTAAAAAAAACCGTCCGCATGAA
>UCQR01084030.1:9583-23904 GCA_900474235.1 Cecidostiba semifascia | reverse complement strand
GGCGTCGGAATAAGAGACGCGCGCGACTGCAGCTGCGGAAAGCATAACGGCCCTTTAAATTCACTCGGATAATTTCCGGCGGTCGTCGGCGAAAGGTGCGAGCGAATGACGCGACGGGGGTTGTAATTAGAGGAAAAGCATCCCCCGCTCCGACTTTGGAAGCGGAAGGAAGGTTTTACCTCCGATGGAGCTGCTGCTGCTGCTGCAGTGCTCTCTTTCTCTTTCTCTCTCCCTCAGCAGCTCCACTGACTTTGGCGGTGGCGTACATCCCCGGGGGAGTATCTTTTCTCTCTTTTTTCGCATTCTCCGGGACTATACTGCTGCCGCAACCGCTGCTTGCTAAATGCATTTCTTCTTTTCTCTCTCACTCTATCTCTCTCTTTCGCCGGTCTCTCTTTCACTCGCCGTTGCTGCTGCTGCTGCTGCTTCTGCAGCTCTGAAACGCAGCCATAGACAATTTTCAAGCTCCGCTATACCACCGTCTAATCACCTTTCGTTCAAGACATTCATTGCCCTCGCCCCGGGCTAAACTAGCCTCCACGTAATGGCTATCGTGCTCCAGTAGTCTCAACTTGAAATTGCTGAAATACTCTGACACTTGTGGCCGCAGGAGTCTATAGTACTTCGCACACGGAGACGGGACAATCGCTGCACGATAGGGTATAGAGCGTTATAGTAGAACGTCTTCGATTTAAAAGCCAGAGAGAGAGAGAGAGAGAGGATTCTCGAGGCGTCGCGCTCCCGTAAGCGACGTCAGTTATTTCCCCAGGCGCTAACGGACAATTTTCCCTCGATATATATGTACAGTAGAGTGATGCAGCAGCAGCAGCGCAGGCAGTAGAGAGCGAGATTGCCATTGCCGCAAGATCATTCGCCCTTCGACATTCAAATTACTTCCATCGAGCGAAGACGCCGCGGCAGCAGCAGAGCGCATTGCCCCAGCAGAGCGAAGTAAAACAAAACTTTGCCGCCATCGTGACGCCATAAAATGAATGTAGAATTTTTGCACCCACCTCTCCTCTCTCTCTCTCTCTCTCTCTCTCTCTCTCTCTTCCAGCTTTCGTCTTTTCCTCTTTGTGCAGCGCAAACTGGAACGGAAGTACTCGCGCGCGCTGCAGCTCCGCGCTCTGAATTTTTATTATAGTATTTGGAAAATAAATTGGCCGTGGAAATAGTGGCGCTGCTGCTACTGCTGCTGCCGCTGCAGGAGATCGAATGCTTTCGTCGCTCCAAGCGAGGAGTTTTCAGCAATCAGGCTCGCTGCTCTCTCTCTCTCTCCCTCTCTCTCTTTTCATTTCGTTAGAGAGACGTACTCGCGATTAATAACATCGTTTGCTACACGGCGAATTTCTCTTTGGACTCCGTTTGCAGTGCAGAGGGAGAAAAAAGAAGACGCAAGTTTATATATCCGTCTGGAAATGTATGTCCTTGTCAAAGGCAACTTTCCCGGGCTTTCGTTAATACTCTGTCGCGATATGCAGTCGTTATATTAAGAGGATCAAACGAATATTTTAATACGATATAGGAGAGAATTCGATACACACATTTCCGGCGCACCCAAAATTACATTACAATCTATATACGTCAATTCGATTCGCGTTGCAATTTATCGAGCGATCGATTGTTATTAATCAAGCCCCTTCGAAAATCCACACTAATCGAATTACTTGAAAGAGTGTGTGTATATAGACGAGGACGAGGGTATATATACTATACTTCTTAGTCAAAGACATCGCTCTGTTATCTCCAGGCGTTATTCTCTCTCCCTCAGATTCTTGGCATATATCTCTTGGGGCGCGTCTCATACGCCTGATGCAAATAGCGGCGGCACATCCGTCGCTCGGCCAATTGAGCACAATGGCCGGATAAATATAGCGAGAGAGCCTGGCGGCCACGGCGGGCTACATATATATATATACATATAACATACACATATATATTTCAGCGGGAACGACGGTCAAATCTCTCGCAAGCCCCATTGTTCCCTTTTAATCGGAATATTCAACGCGCTTATAGTTCCGACATGCTAGTGCGCGGCTCCTTCGTCATCTCGCTCTCTCTCTCTCTCTCTCTACTTCTCTCTCGAGCTCCGCCGCCGTCTCACGCTCACGCCCTCCTCGTAATTTAACCTCAGCAGCTCGCACGCGCTCTCTACTCGCTATACTTTCACCCATCCGACACTCGCATTCAGCCCCTTACCTACGTGTACAGGCGTACCTTACATACGCGTGCACATATGCATCGACTCCTGTGGCTGCTGCTGCTGCAATTCCAGCACTACCGCCAGCTGTGTTTGAAACAGAGTCAGCCTTAGAGAGAGAGAGAGAGAGAGAGAGAGAGAGAGAGAGAGAGAGAGAGTGAATACCTACACCCGTACTCGTTATGTGAAAATACACCGAGTGTGTAAGCTCTCTGTACTCAACTGTTACCATGAGCTTTAACAGACATGCATCTCTCACTTGATATCTCGTCGCGTGTCGAATTGCTGCCGGTTCGATTGCCCTCGACACCGCTATATGTAAGAGGGGAGAGTTACCCTGCAGTATATGAATAATTTTCAGTTTGGTTATTTGTGTTTTGTTTCCAGCAACCAACTACAAATATAGTGACGTTTTTTCGTAATGATTCAAAGTACTTTTTCAATGTCCATCGCATATGACTTTGTGAGTTGTAAGCATTGGATTGAATTTTTTTTCAAAGCTTTATTGGTTCAAACTATCAAGTAATTCTGACATGAGCGTATATAGGAATTTGTATTAAAAATTCACAGTCAAAAGCTATAGCCTCGCAAAGGTAGAATACATAATGAAAGTTGAAAAAAGATTTTAATAAAAATTCCTACGCCGTTCATGCCAGAATTAATTGTATTTTGAACAAAAAAAAAACTTTGGAAAAGTTCAATCTCATGCTTGGATCTACTCTCAAAATCATGTGGACGATAAAAAAGAGCAATTTCAATTGGATAGCTATTTAAAATAAAAGTAACCGAGCGAAAAATTCAAACTAATTTTTTTATTGCATTTGATATACTTACATTTTAAAATTTAACTCAGAGACTATTAAGTAAAGAATGTAAGGTGGTCAGATCCCCTTAAGGAACAAATCAATGTAAATGTTCATTTTACAAACTCGTAAAATGAACTTTTACATTTGCGCGGATAACATTTTTAAACGTTGTATTTGTCTCGCGCCAATTTTTCTATCACAGAAAATGGTCTAAGGAACAAACTAAAATTACAAATACAAATTGCTTCAATAGAAAGTTTGCCCAAAATAGCCATAGCCATACTGGGTGACTTTGTCCTACTCATAATTATATGCTGTATACACGTTTTCACGAGCCGCTGTGTGAAATTATTAATACTGTTTAGCGACTTCTACTTTTCTACTGACTACTATTTGCGGTTAGGATTTTATGCATATACGTAGAGATCACGCGCGAAAACGAACAGCCAATCACAGAACGAATAGATAGTAGTAGCATTATAAACATGTAGCACGATACAATGTCACGACGATTATGAACGTATGTATAACATAGGTACATTAAAAGGTACATTTAGGATAGTATATTACGATACAAGTGGCATAAATTTTATAGCATCTATATGACATGTAAGTCCGCCGTCACGCCTACATCCGTGGGATTATAGCGGTCTATTTTTTCACCGTGCGTTACTTGATAACCACGGTGAAATCATGGACTATTTATGCCACGGATAGACGTGACCTAAGTGCGAACTTATGCCACGGAGTGCTATAAACTTATATACTTCATTAAGCCTGTGCTTACACAATGATGCGACGCGACATACTGATCATGTGAGTGATCTGATTGGCCAATGGGTAATAGAACGGGGGCCAGTTAAACAACCAATCAAAGAAAAAGGAATAAATTCATTACAATGTTTTTTTTTACAACAGGATATAAATACGCTTCGTATATTATACAACGCATCAGAGTCAAATGAGAGGACACTGCGGGAGCTCAAGTGCTCGCGAGATTGTTCGATTCGAGCCATATTTCACTCGTGAAAAAACCGAGCGAATGAGCTGCGTGCATGCAGTTATATGCGCATAACATATATACCGTTCTCGAGCGGATTTCGCAAGTTGAGAGCGCCCATAGCGCGCTCGCGCCGCAGCCGCTACTTTTTTACGCTCACTGAATCAGGGGTTAAATTGGAAAGGTGAGCATGCTTTTAAGGGATTCGCATATATGTACGCGCACACGCGCGCATCGCATCCCGGGTTTTGCTTTTCGTGCTCGTTCGTCTGTTTAACTCGTTCAGGCAGAACATTAAATCAGCGGATCGCTTCTAATGCGAAAAACGAAAAGCGCGCGCTATACGAGATCGCGCGGGATTTTAATTAACAGAAATCGCTCTCTACTCCGGAGCACTCATTATGACGTGCGGAAAAATATTCAAATTTCGTTTCGGGTCTTTTAAAAGGACGTTTCTTTGTATGATGAGCCGCAGGATGATGGTCGGTGAGGGGTCGAGAGATTCGCCAATGGCCATATAATAGTGGCGCCCCGCGTTGGAGTAAGCAGAGGGCGATGGAGAAAAGTGTATAAGTTTCTATTGTTGAAGAAGGAGAGATGCTGTTCTCTCCCTCTCTCTCGAAAAGCGCGAGCTATATGAAAGTCATTATATTGAGCCAAGCCGTAGCGCCGCGTATATAAGCTTGCCCCCCGACGGCTAGCGTTAGCGTAATCGCGAAACTTCCAAGCTTTTTGCCCGCCGCCGCAGGAGCAGCAGCTCTTCTTCTCTCCTGAGTTTCGCGCGCAGATGGCTTTTCGCGCTTGCATTGCAAAAAGTGCCGCCATTGTAGCGCACACACAGCCGCCGTTATATGTACGAAGTTGCGAGTAGAGAAACTCTCTCCGGCGGCCGCCGATGCTAAGCCCTTATTTCCCTCTTTGATAAAAATAAATTCAACTCTTTCAGCGCACTGTACACCGGGAGCGGCGGCAGCAGCGCCTCCAGCTAATAAGAGTCTCTCCTTTTGTTTCGAAAATGGCTAAACTTTTGTGTGCGGCACTGCAGCCGGACGATTCGCATTATATCCCCGCGAGCGCTTGAGATAGAGATCTAGCTCCTTTGAAAAGAGCTCCTCACACGTGTGTGGCCAGTCATAGCCCTCTGTTTTCGCAGCGCTGTGCTGCCTGCCGGCCTGGATGATAGAAAACTATTTTCACAGCAAATAAATGAGCAAAGCTCGCTGTACCGCTGCTTGCCTTCCTTCCTTCCTTCTCGCTTCTCTTCCTTCCTTCCTTCCTTCCTTCGTTGCGGCGCCGCCTTATTGCGGTATACGAGATTGGAAGCAAAAGTGTACTATATATATATATATACAGTTGGGAAACGCACGGGAGCGTCTAGAGGAGCTCAATTAAGGAAGCAAATGAATAGAACAGGCACGCGCGAAAGTGCTTTTGAGTAGAAAGACTGCTGGGAGGGCTTAAGCAGATGGACTGCCAGTAGTATAGACGGAGAGAAAAATGCCTTTTGCGCCGCGCTTCAACAATGTCTAAAGATCTTAAAACTTTTCGAACTTGTCTCATCCTCAGTAGCACTTCTTTATTTCTAGGATTTCCAAGATGATTATATATTTCGCTTTGCTTATACCCGGTTTGCCCGCTCTCTGTAATAAGGATATAATTTAATACCTTGCCGATGGTTTATTCGGGCGCGATTACAATTTCGGGAAAGGAAGTACGTAGAGAGAAAGCTGGCTGTGGCACAAAGGGAGCTTGAAAGAAAGGCAGAGAGATGCTTTCTTCTCTCTGTGATGCAAGCCAATAAAATCCCTTTTATGCTTCTGCTGCTGCTGCTGCTGCTGCTGCTGGCCTCGTATATGTGCAGTGTGTCTGTTCTCCTCTTTCACAATCAGCAATCGGTTTTACAGATGAACCCAAAGACGCGGAGAAAAGCCAGCTTACTGAATTCCGAATAAGAACTTGTTGTTTTCCTTATCCGGAAACACGCTGTCAGCGGATTATACGTCGTCACGCTTTTATCGCAATATTATTTATTATATTACATTCGCCATTATATAGCCGCGAGTATAATAATACGGCTTTTTTTTTAAAAGTAATATGCCAGGAGTTTGCAAAGTTCATAAAAAGGTTTTCCCGCGTGCGCACATAGTCTTTTTTCAATGGCGCTAACGCACGCTAGGGCTCATTAAACTTCATGCATATCATGCATGCCGGCGCATAAAGTGCCTCGGTAAAGCTAGAGCCTATTTTTTCTCTCCCTCTTCACGTTGTTACCGCAGTTTTTTTTCTGACGCAAGTGACTGTAAACATGTGCATGATCATCGCGTATACGTTCGATTCAGTTATTTTTCAGCGTCGAAATAAATCTTCTTCCTACTAATACTACTGCTTTTATATATTATATACAATTATTAAACGCGAGAGAAGAAGACGACCTTGTTTTCGCTATTCGAGTTTTCCAAAACTTCGCTGCAGCTGTTGTATACTCTTCGTTCCTGCGCATAAGGTTTCCGTCAAAGCTGCTCCTCTATATACGCATGCATATACATCGACAAGTCAGCCACATGCATGTATATACTGGGAGATCGATCCGCTTGAAATCCGCAAGTTTGAAAGTTTCACCCTTATATATACGCTACGTGAAAAGGTCTTTGGGGCCGGAAGCTTAGCTCGTTTGACGCTGGGGAAGCTTCATTATCGAATCGCCCCTTATATACGCCGCGCTCGCGTCTGTAGCTCTGCGCTCAAGCCAGTATAGCCGGAATGATAATTCACTTATATACATTGGGAGAAAAAAAATCGAGCAAGCCCTCGAGCAAGCAACTTTCCGCAATAATTCTTCAGGGGAGGAGTCGCCACGGCTTCCTGTTTGCGCTCTCGGATTTTTGACCCTCTCTCTTTCTCCTCTCGTGTTCTCTGCGTCGATTCGATACTCTTATAGACACGTATACTATACCGCTGTATACAACTGGTGACTCGTAACGATTCTCGTCGCTCGGCAGCTCTCTCCGCGAGTATATAATACCGGAAACAAGAGGAATTCTTCATCGAAAAAGTAAGAGAAACGCAAATAACATACATTACACTGCTGCGGCGGAGAGGATATAGGTGTATACGCAAATGAGTGTAATAAAGATGCAGTCCCTGTGGTGGCACACTCTGCGCGATGCGCTTTCAGCGTCGGTTCAACATTTTGTAACGAGCGCATATATAGGTGCTGTTGAGCCGTTTTATGCTTGTCCGACAGCCGGGAAAAGTGGAAAAAATGTTAATGGTCGCTACTGCGCCGTTCCGCGAACGGCTGGAACGAGTGTGAAATATACACACAGGCGGGCGAGGAAAAAACGCGCTAAAAATTTCGAAGCTCCGATATGATAGGTATGGCATGCAGTATAATCACCACTAACTGATGAAAAGTACTGGGTACAGGCAGTCGATAATATTTTATCGAAAACTTCATCTAATGTTTTTATTCTAACTGTGCGGTAAAGGATGAGTGAATTTATTGAGCTTCGACAAACGTACGCAGCAGGTATATCTATAATAATGCACTCGTAGCGTTTGCAGCAGTATGTAGTTTTTTAATTAAAGTTTGCATAAAGCTCCCTGATGGTTTTCCGCGTCGAATGGAGATCTATATGCAGTGCTGTGCGACTTTAGAATCTCGAAGAAAACACAAAGAAGAAGAAGAAGAAGAAGAAGTTGAATATGAAGAAGAGAGGGGTAATCGCGAATAAAAAATTTTCTTTCAAAGTATCAAGCGGTTAAGCATTTACAGTGCGCGGTTGAACCAGCGGGGTGGATGGAGGGAAGCTGGTCGAGGCGAAGTAAATTTCGCTAATTAGGCTTCTTTGCCCAAGTAATTAGTGAGAGCGCAATATTGCGTGGAGCGGATACGGCCATTAGTCCCCACCTCAGCTGAGCGACTGCTGCAGCAGCATAGGCTGTTGATAAAACGCGGAAGAGTACTGCTGCCGCTGCTCCTGGGGGAGCGGGAGCAAGAGAGCTCTACAGTCGCGGAGAAAGAGCGACGCAAAATGAAAAAAAAAAACGGCGCATCATCTCATCGCGCGGCGGTGTCACCGCGCTGCCGCGCGTATACAGCACGCGTCCGCACGGACTGCTCTAAAGCAGCAGCAGCAGTAGCGAGTCTACAGAGAGGAGAGAGAACTGCGCGTACCCACACTCGAGAGCGGAAATATCGAACAAAAGCCTCGCGGAGAGAGAGAGAGAACACGAGTGTGTGGGCTTTAGTGCAGTGCAGCGCATCCAACATATAGAGGGTCGCACACACAAATACGCACGGTATAGTACATACGCCTGCAAGGGACCGAGAGCAAGAGAGAGAGAGAGAGAGAGAGAGAGAGAGAGAGAGAACGTCAGCACTCTACTCGTGGCGGACTACACCGCGAATCGCGGTCCTCAAAAGGACTCGCGGAAAACTTGCGGTGCTGCTACTGCTGCTCGCGCAAGCACTTCGTGTTCGTTTACGGGATTCCTTTTCACTCGGAAATGTAAAGGGACAGATAGTCGGGGCAGTTTTTCCAACTTTGCGCATCCAACTCCCACATACATCAGCTTCTGGATCGCGTGTTCCGTTTTTCTCTATGTCTCTACCTTTCTCTTTTCTGTTTTCAGTTTTGTCCTCCCCCCTCCCTCTCCCTCCGCCCCTCTCTCTTCACTACTGTCGCTTCCTTGTCCCCAATTTTCCTCTCTTTTTCCACTTTTTGTTTTCTGCCTTGTTGTTTTTCAAGAGTTCGCTTGACTCTACATTCACCCGCTTACGGCACGTGCACCCGCGTACACATAACGGGGCTGCGGTCTTTGTAATGCGCTCTCTCTGGCCTACCTCGACTGCATGTGTATACACTGTACAGATACGACGAGTCGTATCTAGCGTTACCGGAACTGTCTTACTAGAAAACGAGAACTAGACTATGAGAGCCGAGAGTCGTGACACTGCGAGAGGGAAGAGGAGGCAAACGACGAGAAGCATCTATATGATGTGTTTCAATCTCAGACATTGTCGCCACGAGACACTCCCTTAGCCATTATTCCATTTTCATTGAAAATAGTAATCGACGAATGGATTTAAAGGTTTCGGTCTAAAATAATAGTTAGAATGAGGTCAAAAAGTGGCTATAGAAATGAGTCGAGCAAATTGAAAATAAATGTTTTTCTACAGCTTTATCGTATACACGTCGTATAGATGCAAAACAAATAAAATTAGCTACGATATTCCAAAAACAATTTATTTCGCTTCCAAACGCCTCAAAGCACATTCCTGACATGTTTTACGAAAACTTCAAAACTTACTATAACGAAGCTTGCTCTAGGTGGAAGTAATAATGAAAATTTAATACATGATTTTAATATTATGTGACGTGAACGCAACGCAAACGAGGTATAAAACAAACGCGTGCTTGCTCGCACAAAGGCAAAGTGATAATATTCTCTTCCGCGATGTATTCCTATATAATGAGACTCTAAAATTCACGCGCTAACTTGCACTATATTTTGTCTTTGATAGGTGCGAGCTGTTTGAAGAACGTCAGGTTAGAAGTGATTCCAGAGTTGGTGGAGCATGGTCACGAAGCCATTTTACGATGCTCGTATGAACTCGGGGATGATCCCCTTTACTCTCTCAAGTGGTACCGGGGCACTTACGAATTCTACAGATACTCGCCGAATGAAAAGCCCGCAACTAAAATTTTCAATTTCACATGGATCGAAGTTAACGTGAGTATTTCATTTACGCAATGTATTTTCTTTCCAGCAATCGCATGACATTTACAAATGTCACAATTTCAACTTGTTTATTCGCGGAGGGATATTTCACTCTACGATTTGGCTGTCATGCTTTTTGTTGCAAATACTTGTTTGCGGCCACACCGGTAACATTATTTTCAAGGCCGTGTCTGTCGTATGATTAATAAAACAAATATAAAAGTTCAACCAATAACAGCGTGTTTATATTGAGGATATGTTTGTTATATTATACGAGCGAATCCTATTTGTGGTTTTTATTCGATTCTCGGGTAACGTAATATGACACATATTTCCGAATCAAACTTTTTGAATTGAAACCATATCCATCAGTTCATATAGTATAAAAGTTTACCAGAAATAAAAACCACCAGCTGCATTTATTGCATTTTTTTATTCACTAGAAAAAAAATACAAACAAATGTACAATTTATTATCTGAATTCCTGAATCCCTTTTTTTACAATATTTTTATATTCGTTATTATTGATTTTTGTACAGCCGAATAACTCCAATGAGAGTCAAGTGACGATACAAAACGTGGACTTTCTTCTAAGCGGGAATTTCAGTTGTGAAGTTACGACAGACGCACCAACTTTTTCTACAGCAAGCAGTACAAAAACACTTACCGTTGTTTGTAAGTATTCACAGTTTTTATCACATTTCTTTTATAAAGTATGCCAATGTGTATGAAATTCCAAGTGATGAAGGTAGATTTATTTATTCACTCCTTTATTAAATTCATTTAATTTATAACACGACATTATCCTTTTCAATTACATTGATGGCTAAGAAAATAATGAAAATGCATTATTTGCATATTAAACCAGCGAGATGATGAATCGAAATGTTTTTCAATATCCCATCTTCCAACTGCCTGGCCTTATCCTTCATTTCTCATTCCACTTTCCCCATCCATGACCCCTTACTTTTCACTTTTCGTAGACACCACGATTAAATCACCTCTGCGTGAAAATTGGATAAGCTTCCGCGGCAAACTGGAAAATGATGTGATTATCATGCCGGCGGAGCGCAAACGTCATGCTAGAAGTTCGGATGGTTTCAAGGGTGCTTCAACCCCCGAATTATTATGTTTCAGCTGTACCCAAGGGTAAGCCTGTTATCGTATCGGAACGTGGACGTTATGAGCCTGGGGAGACTCTGAAAGCAAATTGCAGCGCGCCACCCTCCAAACCACCAGTTCAACTCTCTTTCACGCTCAATGATTTGCAGGTCAGTACAATTTTCACGTCTCGCTGTTTTCTTTATTTATTTATATAAAATACGCGCACAGCTGTGAGAAACAAAAAAAAAAAGCTTTTTCAAATTCATACGAAAATTGAAATTTTCAACATAAACTTTTTTATTGAATTTATTTTTAAGTTTGCAAATATTCACTTATTTGCAGAGCATTATTATTTCGATCGAATAGATGAAGTCTCTTGAAATTAAAAAAAAACATGTCGAATTTGAACAAACGCTATATGTAGTTCTCAAATCCAAACACCGATGGCATATTTATGTTCTCATACATTTTTTGACTATAAAAATACTCGATGGAAGAAAGTTTTTGAATTTTCCGTATCAACTATGTAAACATGCAGATCGTGCACCTCTAGAGTGCATCTTTCAGCTCGTCTGAACAACAACAGCATACAGTGAGGTCCTAGGGTAAATATCCCGTACCAGCATGAGTAGGCGTAGCAGTGGTTGAATGCGCAGATAAGCACAGTACATGCGATCTTTGCCAATATGCGGGGCTACTCAGCGCCCCAGAACCACCAATGTTTACCCTTAACGAGCGAAACATAAGGCAAATACGGATTATAGGGTGACGATAGCCACCCCCGTCTGCTTAGTTCACAATTGTGTCGGACTCAGTACTGGCGGCTCCCTTGTCTAGCTCGGAATATTTGCTCTAGCCGATGTAGCGTTTCTTGTTTTTCTTGCTTAGCCTTTTATACATTTGTTCCATAGAACTTGATTAAACCAAACATTATCTTTCAAGACTTGCGATGTATTCTCCCGGATAAACCGACGAACTATATATTTATGAAGCCGTACCGTGTACACCCAATCTTGCAGTAATATTGCCAGGTTTGTAGGTTCGAGATATAGTCAACAATCCTATAATACGTATGAAACGCGTACAACATTATACGTTGCGGCTTGTTACTCTGTTGTCATTATTCAATTTATCAGAGTTGTGCAAAATAATTAATTTTGGTCTTTATCGTAATAGAAAAACACAATTATTGTTTTACTTTAGTTACTAAAAAACCGTGAAAGAAAACTGATGTGAAAAAACTGGGTTTAAAAAAAGAACGCCTTTTCATGAAAGTTTTTGTGGTGCTCTCTAGCAAGCAAACGTGATTTCGCGGAGTATAATGTCATTAGACGCGTAGAAGCAGTGTAATTAATCTCGTGAGCACATTAATAGGGCGGAACGCGCCAGCGCAGCGACCTCGCGCACAATGTTTTATGACAGAGCTACGTATATATATGTATAGTATCGATAGACTATCGAAGGTTACGGTCCGTCATTGGCTCTTCGATGTCCTGGTCTATATATCGAGCGAGTGAGAAAGGCTACGTGCCTTTATACGACCCCTTTATAGGGTTTTGCGAGAAATCAAGTTAGCTACTAGCAGAATTTACGATGGAAGGAGCTCGTAGGTACATGCACGCATTCGGGCTCCATGTGTGTGCATACCATGCATCCCGATCTACTACACCACTGAAGCCCTTAATATGTTCACTTAACCTCCATAAGCTCTTGTAAAGTACGAAAATTAGTGAGAAATGCATACGACATGTTTACAATGCATGCGTCTTCACCACAGATAATATTTCGAATAAATTTTCTTCTCACGATACAAACAAATGTCATTTAATATAATAATAATTCCATAAAAGTTATTATTAGAAGAAAGAAGAATATGCGTATTTTGAAATGCATACCATGCGCGGCGTACGTTATCAAACTATAAAGTTGTGTATGGTAAATTATTTTCTGGATACTCGGGGAATATAATGAAATGCATCGGCTTTTCCATATAATCCGATGCAGATTAAAGCTTTAGTTATCTCGGGACTGCAGGTGCGGCATAACATAGAGAGTGGACTAACGAAACAACACGAAAAAAAAATGAATAAAAGAAAAAGTGTTGATGAAAAGTTGAATAAAAATTTTAGTTTTAACGACAAACTGTTTGAATAAAATACTAACATTGTTCCAATTGTCAAGGTACTTGGAATTAGTATTACCTTCACAAAGATTTTCTACTTGATCTATTAATGTCAAGTTGTCAAGGTAAAAGTCAATGTTTATAGACTACGACAACAAACCATTACAAATTCTCCCAAAAAAACCGAAAGTGAATTGATTCGTAGATCTAACGTGGGCAAGAAGGGGGTCCCAATTAAATTCGTATACGCGCAGGGTGTTCCATTGCATCCGACGTCTTTTGTAGCTCTAAGGAAGTTCTGGAAACACCTGTAACAATGAAATAAGGAGAGAGAGAGAGAGAGATCTTGTAGCGACTCAACCACATTTGCCTCCGTCAGGCTGTGCTCCAACGCCCCATTCATTAAGTCTCGAGAACGGTCGCGCAGCAGCGGCAGCGAAGGCAGTGGCAGCAGCCTCTATAGGGTCGGCCATGTAGACGTGTACACGACAACCCGTTTGTTCTGTCCTGAAACTCGAGATGTCTTCCTCGAATAACATGGCGCGCGCGTAGGCAATAAACTTATCGTCTACTTGCGAGACGCAACGAGATACCTATTAAACGTAAGCTCTCTGGCATTGTGGCAATGCCTAACATGTTTTCCTTTATGTTTATTGTAACTCCAGTTCCGAAACCGAATGCGCTAGATATCACAGACTCCTGGACTAATTCAACTTCA
Source organism: Cecidostiba semifascia (assembly GCA_900474235.1). NCBI lineage: Eukaryota > Metazoa > Arthropoda > Insecta > Hymenoptera > Pteromalidae > Cecidostiba > Cecidostiba semifascia. The sequence continues at coordinate 10,230 of UCQR01084030.1, read as the reverse complement.
AGTCTCACAAGCCGCACTCAAAGCTTCATTTCATTTCAATTTATCATTCCTGATGCTATTATTTTTCGTTCATCATCTCGGTAAGCATAATACACTGTTAACTTCGAATACCATAATCAGTGTTATTCATGCATACTTTAATAATGTTTATTCAGTGCACGAGTACACCATTGCCAGCGGATTAGTTAATCGATGGTAGTAGCATGGGACAATATCTTTATGATAATATAGTGCTAATGGCATTGGTTTTGCTTTAATAAGACTCCATTAAGATCATTATCAGAGGATCTCGATGGCCGGTAGAGGGTAATCAATGCAATACAGAGCGGCGGTATAATACTCGGTGTAGTAGATGCAGACATTGTAGACGGATCCATTGTTTATCCTTGCAAGGAAGAGGAGAAACTGGTGAGGGAAGTGGTGGAGACGAAGGAGCGCTAGAGGGAGAATGAGAAACTGCTAGCGATGGCAAGTTTCGCTTAATGTCTAGTTCGCGTCACGCTAGTTTCGTGGCTCTCTCTCTCTCTCTCTCTCTCTCTCTCTCTCTCCTCTTGCTGTCTCGCTCTCTACCTCAGTCTACCTCGCAGGAGCTAAAAGCATCTCGCTATCACGGACACTCGACCGATCTATATCCATGCCATCGGTTC